>JAWPHD010009994.1:0-98140 GCA_037043455.1 Cyrtodaria siliqua
GCCAGCTTGGCTTATTTCCAATGGGATCCTTTTTAAAAGCTCGTTGATCAGCGCTACATGGTTTCAATGAGAGCCCGGTGCCGAGCTGAAGTTGCTGCTTTTAGAGGCAACACCAGATATTAAAGAGACACACGGCAATCTTGATTTGTTTCAAACTCACGGCTTCCCGTTAGTTTTTAATATAACTTGCATATTTGCAATCAATGATATTAATTATTGAAATATTTCAAAGCAAATTATTTTTTAGATATTACTGATTTTCGTAATTTTGCATCAATAATGTATTTGAAAATATGGTAGAATATTGAAGAAATCTGAATTTATTGTTTCATTTCCAGGAATTTAACAACCCTTTTTTGTTCGAACCTTTTAATAGGCGTGTGACTGTAAATGGTCGCACACATTTAAAGATACACACTACCAGTGGCATACGCGCGTCTTGATAATGCATACACATACCCCGCCAAAGTAAGCTCTAGAACTTTCCTCCGACGCAAAAGAATTTGAAAGTACTGAATAAACCAACTTGCCTTTTGTGGTGGAGGAAAGAGCTCACATTGTAAGGGTATAGGCGCCACCGCACGCAATCTCAAATCCTCTGTCCGCCCCTGGCAAATTTTCTCGTCCGTCGGCGTCGTACGCCATACCAGGACTATAGATAGACGTATATTATTAATAAAATCCTGGCCTACCCACACATTCTCCCCAAATCCGTTGTCTGCCCTTGGTAATTTGTTCGTCCATCGCTCGTTAACTTTTGCTTAAAACATTTCTTCGCATAAACCGCTTGGACTAGTTGTCATAATTTTATTATTTGTAGTAAATTAACTTGAATGACATAATATGTGTTTATAAAATGTCAGGTTCCTGTGCCTCGAACAATTTAAAACTACCTGAGATGCGGCAAAATGAGAACAACTAGTAGACCTCTATCGGCTCCTCGCAGTGGAGGTGTGGTTCTGTCGAAATGTCTGATTGGATGGATTAACAAATAACCTGGCCAATCGAAATCTCCGTTTCTTTCAGATTGTAAATATCGTTGGATCTGACGGATCTAAAATAGTACGAGTGGTTTCATTTTTCCACTTTCTGATTTATTTATTTATATAATTTCGACAATTATCATTCTGTTTCTTTCTATTGCAGACTTCATATACGAATAAAGGCCCTAAGGTGAGTGACACTTGTTCAATCTACTGTTTTGCAGTGTTTTGTATGGTGGAAATGTTTGACCTTGAACATGTTTGCTTTAAGACTAAGTTTGTGTACAAAGAAACTTCCAGGCTAACGTTTAAGTACAAATTGTTGTTTTCACTGTTCTTGTTGTTTCCCCAAACAATCTAAGAAATAAGAAAAAAGTTTCATTTTAATTACATGTAGTTGTATTGGAGAATACTATACCAAAATAATTTGCTGAAAAACTTACAAAACGTGTTTGCAATTGTTCAAATTGTGTAGAAAAAGCGTGACATCTTTAGCTGTACTGGCAGAAGGCAAGTCGTCTGTTGTCAGTCATGCATTGTTGCTTTGAATGCCAGCACCTTCATTTTTCATCTGATCTTTTTCCTAACTTTGCCAGATTGTTTAATGAAATCTCACATTTATTCGAACACAAGCTACTTCAGATTAGTAACCTCAGATTTATGGACACCTTCATTTTTTAAAAATGGCTAGGTACACTACGTACAGGATAGAGGCTATGAAGAAAAAACTTCACCATTACAAAACCGAAAGGGAGGGAGCTTAGGTTTCTTAATGGTGAAGATTTCACTTAATAGTCTCTAACTGATTTAGTGTTTACGATAGGTTTTATCGATAGTCTCTATATGGGTCACACTCTAAAACATGAAGAGCGCTGGTAGTACAATCTTCATGAATAAATGGTGCAAGTATTTGAAATTCTGAGCCATCTTATTGGTTTTAAAGATAGGGTAAACACTAATTCATTTTTAATCGAAGAGAAATGATATATTAATATTAAAAGTTGACTCCAGTACGAGTTATTTCCCTTGATTGACTATTATTCAAATCCGTTTGAAAATTTGATTTGTTACCAGAATTTGGTAAAACGTTCCGTTAGCCATTTCCTGTACAGTTTCTATTCTGTTGGTATAGTATCCAGGCTATTTTGATTGAATAGCGTGTTGATATAGCCCATAAAAGCCATTAGAGCTATTGCCCCTCTAGTTGAATAGCGTGTTGATATAGCCCATAAAAGCCATTAGAGCTATTGCCCCTCTAGTTGAATAGCGTGTTGATATAGCCCATAAAAGCCATTAGAGCTATTGCCCCTCTAGTTGAATAGCGTGTTGATATAGCCCATAAAAGCCATTAGAGCGCTATTGCCCCTCTGGAGACTCTTGTTATTTATTTTCCAAATAAAGTCTGCCATGTTTCCCTTTAAACATACCAAACTAACTTTAACTGTCCTTTTTCAAACTTGTGTTGCACTTGTTGACAATCTTTCTAGTATTTACACAGATAATGTTTATTATATAATTGATGCGTATGTATATTTCAGCCAGAAGGAAAATTTGTATCTTTTCACAGATTGAAATTCTGGGTTGGAAATGCAAAACAGGTAAAACTTGTTATATGTTATGAGTATTATGGCAATGCGGAATTATTAGAGTACTTGCTTCACATGCGAAGATCCCAAGCTAGTTTTTATGGCGATAAAGTTTAGTGCTTCATCTAGACTGTATGGTCACTAGGTACAGCGCTTGTTGTTCATGTCAAGATGCTGGGCTTGATTTTTGTGATGACCAAGTAGATTGGTTTTGTTTGTATGGTGTTTTATGTAATTTTCAACACATGCAAGGTTATATATGACAATCCACTTTTTTGTGGTGGAGGTAGACCACCCGGATACTTAACTAAGTAGTGCCTTTACTTCACATAGGCAAGGGAGATCTTGTGTTGTTCCACTAGTCCAACTCATCATCAGTGCTTTGAATACTGGATTACAAGTTAAAAACATTTCGTATAGAAACTAACCAATTTTATAAATCCTTGAACTAACCCACCAAATAATTACAAAATTGCTCTACAAAAAACGGTTTGTCAAAACGCTATTCAGGTGTTTAGGTCATATAATAATGTATATGTGCTGTTTAAAAGTATAGGTTTAATCAAAGGTTCTCCAAATATTCTTGATTGCATATGCGTAAAATGAATTATGACTTGGTATCTCTTAATTTCAACACTCCGGTTTTGTGGTTTGGCCTGGCTTTAACCAGAAAGGGCAAACCCCAAAACTGGATCCCGGAGTGTTAAATTTGTGTTAAATTTGTGTGTTTATTTATTTATATGTGCCATTTATATTGTGTCTATAGAGTTTGGATTTTCAAAATATGTAAGTTACATATATATACCTAGTCAGCAGTAGGTAATAATACCATTAATAGAAACGGTGGTGCACATCTGTTGTAAAGTTTGACTTGATGGCTGGATAGGGATTTCAGTTGTTTTAGATGCTTTGGTAGCAGCGGTAGAAAGTATTGAGAATCAGCTATAAAAGGCTCATTAAAATTAAAAACTTGTTTCATAAATCTCATATGAAATGGGAACTTGGTTAAGATCCTACATGTATTGAAATCATCACCTCATTGACACAATATAATGTTCCCCATTTTTTCATGACTTTTAAAATGTATTATACATAAATTGTAACAAAAGTCACTTAAACATATGAAATTTCTCTAACTTGTAGGCAGCATCCCACTACATCTGTCGAATGGGGTTCGAGCCCTTCGCTTACAAAGATCTGGAGACCGGAAGTCGTAATGTGGCGTCTCATGTCGTCCGGCAAAACAAGGTATATACATATACAGTAGACTGAATAGCTTTCGTGAACGTGTTGGTCGACAGAAAGTTTTCTTATTGGGGCTCGCATGTCCCAGTGGATAGCATGACAGACTTCACATCTGGAGAACCCGGGATCAAGTCTCACCAGATGGGGACGTAAACAGGGCTTTACGGTGTATCCGAGTCATCCTTTGAGCATGTTAAAGAAACGTAGGAATATATTCATTAGAAAGAGGAGGGGTTGGGTATCCTTCCCTCTATTTTATCCAGCTGTCATGCGGAATACCGTAAGTTCTACCCAGGTGATCGCCTGTACACGAAAATTGCCCGGAGGGGTCTTCGTCAATGGAAGCTGGAAATGCGCCCTATGACCTTAGCTGTTGGTGCTACTATAAAATCCAATTCAGTTCAATTCCCTTTATTCTGGAACAGTTTACAAGCAAACAGAATGTATGTTTCTTTCCTCAGAGAATATGTGAATAAGAAAAAAATAAAAAATAGGGCTGTTTTTTTAATGAATTATTGTCAAATTATTTCTAGTTGCATATATTTTTGTTTGTTTCAGATACTGTTGGAATTTGAGTCAATGTTGAATCCATATGAACCAAAAGGTAATCATGTTTTTTTTCTATAACATTTGAGGCAAAATAATTATTATAATAATAATAATAATAATAATAATAATAATATAATAATAATAATAATAATAATAATAATGGGTTGAATCATACACTAGTGCAATGTATTTGCAAACTTTCTCGGGAACATTTTTCATTCAGCTCGATGTCAAATCAGAATTACCTCGTGAAAAATAAATACCAGATTATGGAAATTAACAAGGCAACCAGTAAAAATAAAACATTTTAATTCATTAATTTATTGATACTTAAAGAAACTAACCCGCCAAAAAACTGCAAAACTGCACTATCAAACTGTTTATCAAAATTCTATCCAAGTGTTCAGGTCATATAATAATGTATATGTGCCGATAAAAAGTGTAGGTTTATTCACAGCGTTTGAATTTGCGTAAAATGAATGATGAGTCGGTAACTCTTAATTAGACACTTTAGTTTTGGGGTTTGACCTGGTTGGTTAAAATAAGTTTAAAGGTCGAACAGGAAATGCAGCTTTCACAGAACACAGTAAACCCAAAAACACGCAAAATGACAAACATGAAAGGCAATGTAAATTTAAAAGTAATACCATTCTGTGAAAAGCAAAATAAAGGACAATTGGTAATCATTAGAGATACTACGCCATTACTTATCAAAGAGCCGTTATTAATAATAGGCGTACGGTTAAAAGGGGTCAAGAACTTAACGCAAGTGTCTAATTCAAGATCACAAGGAAAAGTTAAGGAAATCCTATTAAAATGGGACAAAATGTCGGTGAACTCAAAATCTTCAACATGGTATAAGTAACACATGCGTTTAAGGATGAAACTGTATCTATGAAATTCATACTATCCCTGTGGGATGTAAAAAATAACAGTATTGATTGGATGTGCGGGGAGACGTTTTACGACTCCCACGCGGCACAAACAACACTACTGTGATAATTAAAATAAGTATAAAGGTCGAACAGGAAATGCAGAAGAAAAACGATTATATTGGGTCTAGAGTTTAGATTCTCAAAAGTTATATGATTTATATACCTTACATGTACTTCATTGCACTTTTAGAAACATATGTTGTAAAATTTGTCTGTTTTGGCGGGATAGCTACTTTTAGAATTGTTTGTGATTTATTTTATTTATAATTGCGTTCACTTTTTGATGTTTATTCATGCACCCTTGTGAGATGATGGAACTTGTTTACCTATGGCAACAGGGCAAATCTCAAGTAGTTAACTCGATCTGTGTCCCAATTTTGTGCGAGTGAGTACTAGCGCGTGTCTGGAATGTTGTCATGCATTGTACTTGTATTTCAGAGATTAGTGAGCACTTGATCCAGCACGTGTCTGGAATGTTATCATGCATTGTACTTGTATTTCAGAAATGGTGAGCACTTGATCCAGGACGTGTCTGGAATGTTATCATGCACTGTACTTGTATTTTAGAGATTGGTGAGCACTTGATCCAGCACGTGTCTGGAATGTTATCACCCATTGTACTTGTATTTCAGAGATTGGTGAGCACTTGAACCAGGACGTGTCTGGAATGTTATCATGCATTGTACTTGTATTTCGGAGATTGGTGAGCACTTGATCAAGCACGTGTCTGGAATGTTATCATGCATTGTACTTGTATTTCAGAGATTGGTGAACACTTGATCCAGGACGTATCTGGAATGTTATCATGCATTGTACTTGTATTTCGGAGATTGGAGAGCACTTGATCCAGGACGTGTCTGGAATGTTATCATGCATTGTACTTATATTTCGGAGATTGCAGAGCACTTGATCCAGCACGTGTTTGGAATGTTATCATGCATTGTACTTGTATTTCAGAGATTGGTGAGCACTTGATCCAGGACGTGTCTGGAATGTTATCATGCATTGTACTTGTATTTCAGAGATTGGTGAGCACTTGATCCAGGACGTGTCTGGAATGTTATCATGCATTGTACTTGTATTTCAGAGATTGGTGAGCACTTGATCCAGGACGTGTCTGGAATGTTATCATGCATTGTACTTGTATTTCAGAGATTGGTGAGCACTTGATCCAGGACGTGTCTGGAATGTTATCATGCATTGTAGTTGTATTTCGGAGATTGGTGAGCACTTGATCCAGGTCGTGTCTGGAATGTTATCATGCATTGTACTTGTATTTCGGAGATTGATGAGCACTTGATCCAGGACGTGTCTGGAATGTTATCACCCATTGTACTTGTATTTCAGAGATTGGTGAGCACTTGATCCAGCACGTGTCTGGAATGTTATCATACATTGTACTTGTATTTCAGAGATTGGTGAGCACTTGATCCAGGACGTGTCTGGAATGTTATCATGCATTGTACTTGTATTTCAGAGATTGGTGAGCACTTGATCCAGCACGTGTCTGGAATGTTATCATGCATTGTACTTGTATTTCAGAGGTTGGTGAGCACTTGAACCAGCACGTGTCTGAAATGTTATCATATATTGTACTTGTATTTCAGAGATTGATGAGCACTTGATCCAGCACGTTTCTGGAATGTTATCATGCATTGTACTTGTATTTCAGAGATTGGTGAGCACTTGATCCAGCGCGTGTTTGGAATGTTATCATGCATTGTACTTGTATTTCAGAGATTGGTAAGCACTTGATCCAGGACGTGTCTGGAATGTTATCATACATTGTACTTGTATTTCAGAGATTGGTGAGCACTTGATCCAGCAATTGTCTGGAATGTTATCACCCATTGTACTTGTATTTCAGAGATTGGTGAGCACTTGATCCAGCACGTGTCTGGAATGTTATCATGCATTGTAGTTGTATTTCGGAGATTGGTGAGCACTTGATCCAGGTCGTGTCTGGAATGTTATCACCCATTGTACTTGTATTTCAGAGATTGGTGAGCACTTGATCCAGCACGTGTCTGGAATGTTATCATACATTGTACTTGTATTTCAGAGATTGGTGAGCACTTGATCCAGGACGTGTCTGGAATGTTATCATGCATTGTACTTGTATTTCAGAGATTGGTGAGCACTTGATCCAGCACGTGTCTGGAATGTTATCATGCATTGTACTTGTATTTCAGAGGTTGGTGAGCACTTGAACCAGCACGTGTCTGGAATGTTATCATATATTGTACTTGTATTTCAGAGATTGATGAGCACTTGATCCAGCACGTTTCTGGAATGTTATCATGCATTGTACTTGTATTTCAGAGATTGGTGAGCACTTGATCCAGCGCGTGTCTGGAATGTTATCATGCATTGTACTTGTATTTCAGAGATTGGTAAGCACTTGATCCAGGACGTGTCTGGAATGTTATCATACATTGTACTTGTATTTCAGAGATTGGTGAGCACTTGATCCAGCAATTGTCTGGAATGTTATCACCCATTGTACTTGTATTTCAGAGATTGGTGAGCACTTGATCCAGCGCGTGTCTGGAATGTTATCATGCATTGTACTTGTATTTCAGAGATTGGTAAGCACTTGATCCAGGACGTGTCTGGAATGTTATTATACATTGTACTTGTATTTCAGAGATTGGTGAGCACTTGATCCAGCAATTGTCTGGAATGTTATCACCCATTGTACTTGTATTTCAGAGATTGGTGAGCACTTGATCCAGCACGTGTCTGGAATGTTATCATGCATTTTACTTGTATTTCAGAGATTGGTGAGCACTTGATCTAGGACGTGTCTGGAATGTTATCATGCATTTTACTTGTATTTCAGAGATTGGTGAGCACTTGATCTAGGACGTGTCTGGAATGTTATCATGCATTGTACTTGTATTTCAGAGATTGGTGAGAACTTGATTCAGCACGTGTCTGGAATGTTATCATGCATTTTACTTGTATTTCAGAGATTGCCGAGCACTTGATCCAGGACGTGTCTGGAATGTTATCATGCATTGTACTTGTATTTCAGAGATTGGTGAGCACTTGATCCAGCACGTGTCTGGAATGTTATCATGCATTGTACTTGTATTTCAGAGATTGGTGAGCACTTGATCCAGGACGTGTCTGGAATGTTATCATGCATTGTACTTGTGTTTCAGAGATTGGTGAGCACTTGATCCAGCACATGTCTGGAATGTTATCATGCATTGTACTTGTATTTCAGAGATTGGTGAGCACTTGATCCAGCACGTGTCTGGAATGTTATCATGCATTTTACTTGTATTTCAGAGATTGGTGAGCACTTGATCCAGGACGTGTCTGGAATGTTTTCATGCATTGTACTTGTATTTCAGAGATTGGTGAGCACTTGATCCAGCACGTGTCTGGAATGTTATCACCCATTGTACTTGCATTTCAGAGATTAGTGAGCACTTGAACCAGGACGTGTCTGGAATGTTATCATGCATTGTACTTGTTTTTCAGAGATTGGTGAGCACTTGATCCAGCACATGTCTGGAATGTAATAATGCATTGTACTTGTATTTCAGAGATTGGTGAGCACTTGATCCAGCACCTGTCTGAAATGTTATCATGCATTGTATTTATATTTCAGAGGTTGGTGAGCACTTGATCCAGCACGTATCTGGAATGTTATCATGCATTGTACTTGTATTTCAGAGATTGGTGAGCACTTGATCCAGCAATTGTCTGGAATGTTATCATGCATTGTACTTGTATTTCAGAGATTGGTGAGCACTTGATCCAGCACGTGTCTGGAATGTTATCAAGCATTGTACTTGTATTTCAGAGATTGGTGAGCACTTGATCCAGCACGGAGATGGTGTGAAAGACATTGCATTTGAGGTGGAGGACTTGGATGCCATTTACAAGGTATATACTTACCTGATGAATGGTATTATTATGGCCAATCTAAAAGAGTCAGTAGTAGGTTCTTTACATGTCGCTCCTCAAAAAGAGTGGTCAAGTTAATCCAGTAGAACATCTATATTATGACAGCATGCTGTTTTATAACTGAGTTGTAACATCTCGAGTGCGGGGGAGAGTTCAAGAAATAGAATTGAATTGCTGTTTAATGCCTCATCAACACATTTTTTTAGCCGCCCCAGAGAGAGGGGAAGGATTTTTAGAAATCCGGGAACCTGTCTTTCTACCCCTTGCCAACGAAGTTGAAGTTGAGCTTGTCCGTCAGGTGTCCGGCGTCCGTCTGTAGACCAAAATAGTATGTGCTTAACTCCTCATTCATTTTAAGGTGGATTGTTTTCATATTTACCATGCTGACGAATCATGAAATGAAGATGTCAGTGAGGAAAAATGTTTTTGATTCATTCAGTTTTGTATGTGTTATGGCCCTTTGATGGATTGTTTTATTATTTGGTATGCTCATTTACTATGATTTGAATATGTTAGTGAAGAATGTTTTTTTGATTTGACTACTTTTTTATGACATTTTGTAGTTTTAGCCAGTGGGAATCCTTTACTACCCATTCATTGGCCATTGTATTGTTTGTATTTATTTCTGACGGTTTAGTTTCAAGTGAATGTGATCATAAGGAAATTGTATTGTTGAAAGAAAATGCAGGGATCAAAGGGGCAGAGGCGGGGGTATATTTGTTTGCCTGTAGTGACAGTTCTAGTTAATGTTTTGTTAAATACTAACAGAAATGGTTCTAAATTTAAATAAACCATTTATAAGTAAGATTTTGGTGATACTGTGAAATCATTTTTTTGGTGGGCATTCAATTTTGCGATTCTTTCAAAAAGGCAATTTGTGGGGACGTAAATTTGCACATTTTTGATTTTTTTGGGGAAAAAAAAGATCCGGAAATTTGTCCCTGATAATGCAAAACCTCCAACAGTTAAGACCTCATAATGGCCGACCTGTCTATCGATCACGTCAAGGACATTTTCGTACACAACATTCACGCTTTTGGACATTAAACATACATGGGGATTTGATTTTACGCTTAAGTTCAACCACGAAAAACACAAAATTTAATCCCCCGCGTAAATTAATGATTTCACAGTAATATAAACTAACACAAACTTATTTTGGCAGTGATTCTCTGTAAATATTCTCAGATGAACCAATCTAGTTCTCTGTCCCCATTGCACACCTTGTCAAAACAAGTCTGCTTCTGTTTCTATACATGCCTCTATTGTTCGGGACACTTGTTTCAGTCAACGGGTTTTCAGCATTAACATGAGCTATTTTAGTACCACGTAGTACATTACGTATCAGTTGATCTGCATTTTTAGTGATAAATAAAAAATACTTTAGTTTTGAAAATCGGTTAAGAAATAAATATTTTACAGCCAAAGTGCGTTTCAGGTGGGTCTTTTTCTATGTAAATTTCTTGATGCTGGAACAGCAGAAAATTAAGAGGTCTCAAATAACTTTAGTTAGCCTTAATATTTTGCAATTAAAAAATCAAAATGTCTTTGTTTCGTATGTGTCGTGCTCGGTCGTTTCCAAAGGTCCATTATCATACTCTTTTTTTTTTTAGATATTTACATGTATCCAACAATTTAAAACGATTTTTGGGTACAAATTCCATAAAAAAAAAAAAATATCACAAAAACAACTTTAGCACGTGATTTGTTTTTATTCTTAACCGATTTTGAAAAGTAAGATATTTTCATTGATATACAACTTACTTTGGTACTAGTTGAAATTTATCTGATGAATAACATCCAAAAACGTTTGGCTGTAACAAGCTTCCCGAATAATATTTCTTTGATACATGTACATGGGACTGTTTAGTGCTCACCTCATGTCATAGTGACGGAGGTGAGACCTGAAATCTGGAAACACCAGACGACATGCATCCACACTCTGAAACTGTTTTCATACATTACAGAGAGCCGTGAGCAAAGGTGCCATTGTCGTGCAGGAAATCACGGAAGAGAGTGATAACGATGGTGCGGTACGGTTCTGTGTCATCCAGACGTACGGTGACACGACGCACACAATGATTGACAAAACTGGTTACAAGGGACACTATCTCCCTGGCTACAGAGCTGTTGACCCAGATAGTGATCCTTTCCCAAAGATGTTGTAAGTCATACTTTTGGAATAAAGGATGGTATATGAGAGAAGTAATACAAGTATTTTCTATATACAGTCAGGGGTGTAAATTGTTTAAGTTAATTTTGAAACAACGGAAACGAGTTATTTTCAAGAACAAAATTATTTCCCTTTGACGCGGCATAAAAATTCTCTTACTTTTGGTAAAATAATTTACGTAGGATACTTCGGTGAAAAATGATTTTATCCTAAATAAAACTAGTTGCTGCAGTAATAAAACTCAAGCAATAAATCCTTTCAACAGAAAACTTGACATTTTGATTGAATAATGATGGCACATTAGGTATGATTGTGACATTCTGATTGAATAATGATGGCACCATTAGGTATGATTGTGACATTCTGATTGAATAATGATGGCACCATTAGGTATGATTGTGACATTCTGATTGAATAATGATGGCACCATTAGGTATGATTGTGACATTCTGATTGAATAATGATGGCACATTAGGTATGATTGTGACATTCTGATTGAATAATGATGGCACCATTAGGTATGATTGTGACATTCTGATTGAATAATGATGGCACCATTAGGTATGATTGTGACATTCTGATTGAATAATGATGGCACCATTAGGTATGATTGTGACATTCTAATTGAATAAAGATGGCACCATTAGGTATGATTGTGACTTTCTGACTGAAAAATCATGTCATTATTAGGTATGACTGAGACATTCTGATTGAATAATGATGGCACCATTAGGTATGATTGTGACATTCTGATTGAATAATGATGGCACCATTAGGTATGATTGTGACATTCTGATTGAATAATGATGGCACCATTAGGTATGATTGTGACATTCTGATTGAATAATGATGGCACCATTAGGTATGATTGTGACATTCTGATTGAATAATGATGGCACCATTAGGTATGATTGTGACATTCTGATTGAATAATGATGGCACCATTAGGTATGATTGAGACATTCTAACTGAATAATGATGGCACCATAAGGTATGATTATGACATTCTGATTGAATAATGATGGCACCATTAGGTATGATTGTGACATTCTGATTGAATAATGATGGCACCATTAGGTATGATTGTGACATTCTGATTGAATAATGATGGCACCATTAGGTATAATTGTGACATTCTAATTGAATAATGATGGCACCATTAGTTATGATTGTGACATTCTAACTGAATAATGATGGCACCATAAGGTATGATTATGACATTCTGATTGAATAATGATGGCACCATTAGGTATGATTCTGACATTCTGATGATGGCACCATTATGTATGATTGTGACATTGAATAATGATGGCACCATTAGGTATGATTGTGACATTCTGATTGAATAATGATGGCACATTAGGTATGATTGTGACATTCTGATTGAATAATGATGGCAACATTAGGTATGATTGTGACATTCTGATTGAATAATGATGGCACCATTAGGTATGATTGTGACATTCTGATTGAATAATGATGGCACCATTAGGTATGAATGTGACATTCTGATTGAATAATGATGGCACCATTAGGTATGATTGTGACATTCTGATTGAATAATGATGGCACCATTAGGTATGATTGTGACATTCTGATTGAATAATGATGGCACCATTAGGTATGATTGTGATATTCTGACTGAATAATCATGACACCATTAGGTATGATTGTGACATTCTGATTGAATAATGATGGCATTATTAGGTATGACTGAGACATTCTGATTGAATAATGATGGCATCATTAGGTATGATTGTGACATTCTAATTGAATAATGATGGCACCATTAGGTATAATTGTGACATTCTAATTGAATAATGATGGCACCATTAGTTATGATTGTGACATTCTAATTGAATAATGATGGCACCATTAGGTATGATTGTGACATTCTAATTGAATAATGATGGCACCATTAGGTATGATTGTGACATTCTAATTGAATAATGATGGCACCATTAGGTATGATTGTGACATTCTGATTGAATAATGATGGCACCATTAGGTATGATTGTGACATTCTGATTGAATAATGATCGCACCATTAGGTATGATTGAGACATTCTAACTGAATAATGATGGCACCATAAGGTATGATTGTGACATTCTGATTGAATAATGATGGCACCATTAGGTATGATTGTGACATTCTGGTGATGGCACCATTATGTATGATTGTGACATTGAATAATGATGGCACCATTAGGGATGATTGTGACATTCTGCCTGAATAATGATTGCACCATTACGTATGATTGTGACAATGAATAATGATGGCAATATTAGGGATAATTGTGACATTCTGATTGAATAATGATGGCATCATTAGGTATGATTGAGACATTCTAATTGAATAATGATGGCACCATTAGGTATGATTGTGACATTCTGATTGAATAATGATGGCACCATTAGGTATGATTGTGACATTCTGACATTTTCAGACCAAAGATTGATAGCCTATGTTTTCAGAAAAGATTTCTATTCTATTTTCAGACCAAAGATTGCTGTTCTATGTTTTCAGACCAAACATTGCAGTTCTATGTTTTCTGACCAACGATTGCTGTTCTATTTTTTCAGACCAAGGATTGCTGTTCGGCATTTTCAGACCAAAGATTGATCTATTATGTTTTCAGACCAAAGATTTCTGTTCTATATTGTTAGACGGAAGATTGCTGTTCTATGTTTTCAGACCAAAGGTTGCTGTTCGGCATTTTCAGACCAAATATTGCTGTTCTATGTTTTCAGACCAAAGATTGCTGTTCGACATTTTCAGACCAAAGATTGCTGTTCTATGTTTTCAGGCCAAAGATTGGACTGAATTTTACAGACCATATTGTTGGCAACCAACCAAATGAAGAAATGAACAATGCCACTGAATGGTAAATTATTCTGTTATGTTACGTTGAGTATTCGATTCCCCAAACTTTACACAGCCATAAATCATTTTATTATTGACATTACAATTTCCAACAATTTATTGAAATATGTATTAATATAAAATGTTAACGTTAGAAATGCATTTCTTTTTTCATAGAAACATTCAAATTTTTCCCAGTGGTAATTGTCATGAAGTATATTTGTTTTCTTCCTATACAAAGTACAACTAATGTCTATCTCAAAACATTGAGATAATTTGTAATGGCGTTAACACGCAGCTTGCTGTTAAATGACATAAACAAAGTGAAGGCATTTATTCGTTGCGAATGTCACCGTTCCAACAGCAATTTAAAATGGCCGGTTTTAGTTATTTACCCAAATGTATTTCATCAACCTGTTATAAAATAAAAATGTAAATGTAAGGATTGAATCTTTCCGTGGATTATGAAAAGTATTCGTCAACTTAGTCTTTGAAGCTATGGAGAAGCCCTTCACAGATGTTAAATGGTATCAAAGCCACAGGCTCGTATAATCCTTCATTGTCGAGATAAAGTGACATCTGGAGTCTGTAATATCTCTACAATATACACTCAATTAGGTACGAGAAGAATCTGATGTTCCATCGATTCTGGTCTGTGGACGACGAACAAGTACGCACAGAGTACTCTGCCCTTAGGTCCATCATCGTGACAAACTACGAAGAGACGATAAAGATGACAATCAACGAACCTGGACCTGGGAAGCGGAAAAGTCAAATTCAGGTTGAAATGTGTTTAAGGATTATGTCCCCTTTTGTGTAATCCCATTGAAATTGCATTTGAAAAAAAAAATTAGAAGGAAAATAATCTCAAATATTTTTACATGAAACTTCCAGTTTAATATGTTTACACGTTTATCAAGGTAGTGCTACCCTTGAATTATAAATACATACTTGATAAATATGTGAATTAGTCAATACACACATGACCTTGAGTATGACATCAGCTGAGTATGCACACTTTTATCAAGTTTGTATTTATTATTCAAGTATAACACTGTCTAGATAAAAGTGTAAACATATTAAACTGCAAGTTGTATGTAAAAACATTCAGGATTATTTGAGTTCTAATTTATTTTATTTGTTGTTAATTGCACTTTCAATGGGATTCCACAAAACGGGACATGACCTTCAACTGTTGTTGCCAAAATATAATTACAAGACGGATGTTAAAATTAAAATGATTTGAGTAGTCAGATAATTTGAGGAAGGCTGTATCTATATACGAAACAAGCGCACTGCGTTTTCCATTCCCTAATACAGCCGGTTGACCACTTGCTTAGAAAGGGAAGGTATGTCATGTTTCTTAATGAATCTCTCTTTGAAGCATTATTTTAGAACCAGGGGTACTTATTGTGTCGCCTGCGTTGCATGGCAGACACTTAGGGATCACTTTGTCTATCGTCTGTCATTCGTCGTCCGTCACACTTTAACCTGCAACCTAACAGTGGCCATAACTAAAACTTCACACACATGTTCATCTTACTTCAAGGAATGTCGTTAATCATGTCCAATAACTCTGATTTTCATTTTGGCAGAGTTATGCCCCTTTTCATGACACGTTAACCTGCAACCTAGCCAAGCTCATAACTGGAATTTGCACACGGCAGGCGACACGAGTGTTCCGTGGAACACCCTTCTAATATGGTACAACTATTAATGTGTCTAAACCTGCTGGGTAACAAAGTGGCCTTTACAAAATGTTGTGTTTTACAGGAATATGTTGACTACTATGGAGGTGCGGGGGTACAGCACATAGCCATGAATACAGACGACATCATCACTGCGGTAAATATAGTCACCATTCGCTCATCTCAGTTTTAGCTGCTATACCTCTGATTAAGCTTGGCTAAAATGAGGTTTGACCATTTGCAGTAGATATATTTCTTTTAGCAGACAATTACACGCTTTTTGAATCCTGAAATTTCTTGTCTATAATCTAGCGAGAATTCATGATTAGAGCTGTTCTGGTAACACCTCGTTGAACTTTCTATAACTATTAAATGTATTTAAAAGGCCCGGAAAATGTACGAAAGTGGGATTGGAGAAGTCAGTAGCCTCAGAAGAGTTTCAAACTCGGCTCGCAATAATAGGAGACAGACACTACCTCGTCCCCCACGGGTAGATGTATGGCAAGAAAATAGTACTGAATTTCTAAACCTATCAATTTTCATATTCCCTCCTCTTTGGTCTCCCAAAATACTATATATATCTGTGCTTAATCTCATACACTGCCAATCCGGTTTGGAAAAATGATGAATTATGATGAGGAAAATCAGTAGGCTTTCATATAGGGATTGGATCTCTGATTACAATAATCGGGAGGCCATGGTTCCAGCACGGCATTACAAAATCTAGATATCAAGGCTGTATAAACTCATTTACATATGCCCCCATCTCCCAACTGATGCCTACTGCAATTATTCATAATATTTCGTTTCAGAGATGTTGAGATTTTATCTTATTTTCAGTAGGTGATAAAATTTGTGTTACTCGGTTTTTATCCTTAGGCTCTATAGTAAAATAAAAATCTTTGGCCGAGTAAAAAGATGATAATTTTCAACATTTTGATTTTGAAAGATACCTATATTGAACAAATTTGCATGAATGTGCATGAAATATGCAGGGTTTTAAAAGAATCACACTGTATATACCCTAATTTTAACAGTAAACTTGGTTGAACATCGAGTTTATCACCTACCTTAATGTATTAGGTAAGTCTTATTTCTGGTCACTGATTGGTCAGTTTTTTTGATGATGCTCTATCAAAATTATGAATTATTATGATAATTTGTCATAATTTTCACATTGTTATCTGTGAACAGGTGGCAAATCTGAGAGCCCGCGGTCAGGAGTTCCTAAAGATCCCATCAACTTACTACAAGAATCTCAGAGAGAGACTAAAGCTGTCAAAGGTCAAGGTCACGGAGGATTTAGATGTCGTAAGTTTGCCTTGGTCATTTGACAATTTACTTGATCAAGTTAATCTGTTTATATTATATTTCAGCGATATAAGAAATATAAGTTTAGAAGAGTGTTTATATATGAATAATACAGCACTCAAGAGCTAAACACAATGCCTCAATTTCAGCATTCTATGGTAATTTGATTTCACACACTAATATCTGCCATATATTGTGTGTAATATTATAAAGAATAAATCGAGTAAAATTCAAATAATTTGTATTTTGGCTTATGTTACTTCCCTTGTAATTGGAAATTAAATGAACAGTGCTATTAAAATGTCAAAGCTACCAGCAATAACAGCAAGAACTTATTCTTGTTTTCAAAGCAATTTTGAGATAAAATAAATTAAGGTTGCCTTGCTTCCGTTTAAACAATCTAAAATATGTGACAATGATTGTTGAACTTCATTTCATTAATTATTTCAGCTGGAGAAGCTACACATTCTGGTGGACTACGACGACAACGGTTATCTCCCTTCAGATATTTACAAAGACGATGCAAGACAGACCTACCCTCTTCCTAGAGGTCATACAGCGCAAGAATAACAACGTAAGCAATTTTAATTAATAACAGGCATTTCGTTCTTTGTACATCGAATTTTAAGTGTTGATTAAAATTATGTTTTCTTATAACTATTCATTTATATAGCAACTTTATTTATGATACTCTCCGCTATTATATCTGACAACTTGGCCTTTGAGGTCACGTCAGATCGACCTTTTATCTAATCAATATTCACGAGAAGATCAACTAAATTAAACCAATGAAATCGCGCGTTTCATATGCACTTCAGATAACATTCGAGTGAACTGAACAAACAAAAATCTACATAAAACAGATCTATATCCGAATAAAGATAAAGTCTTCGTGAGTTATTGTACGATAAATTCAAAGAAATGCACTAAATGGCATGTATTACATCAAAGATACGAAGAAAATCATCGCTGTAATGTGTATTTTGAAAATATATAATCCACCGAAATTATTACATTAGATATTCTAAATAGAAAGCCACAGTACATCTGGCCCGCTTATCTCAGTTGATAGCGTACTCGACCGCTAACCCACGAGTGTCATTATAGTGTAGGTTCAATTCCACGAATCGGTATTTTTTTTTTATTGAATTCCATCAATCTTTTTTTTCTTTTTTATTCCAGTAAATATACAATAATGGTTGGTGTATTATGTTTGTGAACGCAATAATTTTGTGTTTTATAAGCTAAACGTTTACGGTCAATCGTCTCTTTTAATACCGAGCCTAAACTTCTCCGCGTTTTACTGAATGCGCGGTGAAACTGTCAATACCGAACAATTTCGTAGGCAAAAATCTGATTGGCTACCCGTAAGGTCAATCTGACATGACCTGCAATGGATCGCGGGTCAGATCATTCGTAGCGAACAGTATGGTAGCGTGATAAAAGGTCTGATTTTAATGAGATTGTGCCTCTTGAGAACTACCAAGCGTCCCAAAAAGCATTACCGCGCATTGTTTTTATGCTCCGACCACAATAGTGGAGAGAGTATAAAGTGTTATCCTTGTCCATTCAACCTCATGTCTCGCCTTAGTTAACTGAACTGAATTGAGATTTTACAGTGCACCTACAATAAACGGTTATATGGCACCAACAGGAATGAACACATTCTAGGCTCACTGTCCATGTATCTCTATATAAGCCATATGCAGAATGGGGCCTAGTACCTGCTCACCTGCAGAGTTGCTGCAAATCTCTTGTATTTCCTTGTAAACACTCCGTTTTCAACTGAAGCTACGATCATTGCTTTCTGCCACCACTCAAATAGGGCATCTGAAACAATACAGGGATCATAATGACGACAATGAACATGACAATATGAACATAGATTTTGGTGTGATTTATCCATTACTTGGATAAGCAGTGGTCATATTCTTTCCCGGTAACCACGCGGGGGCTCTTGCATATATCTGACATTCTTGTTGGAGTGAAACAAGCTTTAAATTAGATGCATAACAATCGCTAAAAGAAATATATTCATTGTAAATTATTTATGATTACAAACGGTCATCAATTTTAATTTTATAGAATGATATTTTACATCTTGAACTATTTGTTATTTCCTGCCAGGGATTTCGGAATTGGAAATTTCAAGTCATTGTTTGAGGCCATAGAGTTGGAGCAAAGAGAGAGGGGCAATCTCTGAAAGAATATGGTCTTGTTGTCCTGGAAGCTGTTTCATGATGAACGTTTTTCTCCAGAAGCTTTAAAAAGCTGTATTATGTAAAATAGTACCATTTAAGTCGCTATCATATAGCTAAAGGGAAAATGTATTCAACAATTCATATGCATATGTTGTATGAACTGGTATATATGAATTATATACTGGCACATTTCTAAAGGCGACATAACTTTGACATTAATTTTGCGGTACACAGACTATATATACTATGATGTTATAGGTCGACTGATCCACTGGCCATACTGTATTATATATATGGTGGTTGTTTTGAGGCGGAATATTAGTTTTATATTAATAAAATATAGTATAACACCAGGCAATGCTAATTTACACGTGCGACAAGATGAACTATATATTTATGGATTCATAAAATAAGTTATATATTGTAGTTTTATACCATTTTCTCAAGAAGCGTTATAACTCAGTGGATAGAGCATCTGACTTGAAATCAGAAGGTCGTGTGTCCGAGTCTCGAAAGTGGCAATTTTTTTCTTCTGTAAATCATAATGTTACCTGTGTACAGGTACGAAGTGCACTGGTCGATGTCTATACAATAACTGATGTCCTGCCTTATATTTGCTCGCTTAAATACCCGATTTCGACATGAGCCGGTGAACATGAAGTTTCAAATAAAGACAGGCCCACAAAGAAGAAATAATTGATATATTATATCTGTAGCTTTAAGCTTGTATTTTCCAATTAAGAACACTATATTGTCTTTGCTTGTTTAAATCAGAATTAAACCATATATGTCATGGCGTAGACGGCTAATATTGAACCCTGAATAGTCTAGTCTGACTTGACATTAAATGTAATTTAATATCTGTGAGAACAAGGTAGGAATGGTCCGAGATACAGTTTGTTCGAGACACACTTTTTTGTCTGGAAGATTAAATTTACTTTGTTGTGCTGATCGTTAAATCACGCAGGGGATCGGTCAAGACACTATCATTTGTTGATGCAAGATTTGTTTTTAAACAAGTTAATCAAGTTAAATATGATCTACCGACTTGGTAATTTGCGATCATTTATCAAAGTCCAATAATTCAGTCGTAATCTACGCAGATCCACCATTTAAAAAATGCAAACGGATGACTTTCGCTAATTAGCAAATTAAAAACCTGCATTCTTGAAATTTAACTGAACCAATCGAGCAGGGAGGCAAACGGTTAAGTGGACAGATCCGCTACGTGATTTAACGTCACGTACATTAAAAAATAATGTAAATTTTGAAGATCGCCGCCATCCCCACAACATGCATTTAGGACAACAATGACATAAAAATGTATATAATCAAACAACGAAACGTGTGAGACAGATCAAACATAAAAGAGCTGACTGTAGAAATACCGTAATGGAACGGTCAGCCGTCAGTCGTTTGATAACCAACCTTTCGTAACAACTAAATGTTTGATTTGATCTTGAGACTGTTGGGCACATTTCTGCTGTCTTCAATTCAGATGACTGCGTTCTGTGAATGCTTCAGTGGCTCTTCGGCTTTTATGCCTACATGTATATACCATACAAGAGGTATCTCTTGACCTCATTCCGAAAATGTTCATTTAAATGACAAGTCTACTGATTCATTCGATATAAAACAAAGTATGACATGAACAATAATGGGTTTCACAATTTTGCTGCGTCCATATTTCTGAAACTGGAGAAAGAATGTTTTGAATGAAATATTTTCATTTATAGAACTAACTATTTATAAAACTAACCGCAATATATACGTATTAAGGAAACAAACTCCTTGTAAATTGTCGTTTAAAGGTACAGTTTTCCGTTATGTCGATCCGTGAATGTAAAAAAGTGGAATATGTGTTTTTGATAGTTTTCGGTTTTCTCGATTTAAACGAGCATTAACATGAAATTTAATTGAAAGTGATCAAATTTATGAAAATTCTAGTTTAAAACATCAACTGCAGACATAGTTGTGATATCCTCCTTTATAAAACAAAGTTTTAATACTTTAATATCAGGAACAAATTGAAAATATATAACTTAAGAATTGTAGGGACAACACACACATTTGCGAATAATGCCTAAAAAACACGTAAATTTTGACCAAAGATATCTTTTTATTATATACTTTACAGTGAAATAGTGGATTTTATGATTAAAATGAAACATGTTTCCTTTGTTTATATTTCACATGTGAAACACCGAAAATCACGTAATGACATTGTTGACGTTATTGACGTCATTGTTTTGCCGCATTATGCTTTTTCTTCGGTTCATTGCCAATATCTTTCATAATGATTGATGAAATAAAACTTAAGCGAAGTGCAATAGCACAAATAGATGTATGATGGTTTTGTGTTGTGTGTGTGTGTGGAGGGGAGGGGTGGGGGGGGGGAGGGGGATCAGTAACAGTAAGAAAGGAACACTTTTAAGATGCATAAACATACATCAAGTAAACGCGATTTCAAACAAAAACAACAACAACTGCAAATAAGTTTGTTCAGCATTAAACATGGACCAAACAGCCACTATTTCAAACAAAAACAAATACAAATAACTCTCTTATGCATTAAATCTAACATGGTTTATTAAAATACTCAATGCTGATTAAAAAGCTATAAAGGTCACGTCCTTCAACCATTAGGACGTAGTTTTAAACGATTTGCAACTTTCAAACAAATTGAAAGTATTAAAAATACGATAAAGCTGTATGTTTCCTTCGGTTGGTGCTGAGAGATGGACATACAATGTAAGTTGTGAGAATTTGTATGTATTATGTTCAATCTTTCGAAAATGTGTGTATAAAATACATAAACATTCAAGTAAGATAGAAAATAAAATATTTCCAGCGTGTTTATATTGTGCGAGATCAAAACCTGGTGGGCGGGAATTGAAACACATCGACATCGATGGACTACGGCCCTTGGTATCGATGATCTTCAAGTCCCGCCCAGCTGGTATTGATCTGGGATAATATACACCCGCTGGAAATATTTTATTTCTTAAATATAGACCAAGAAGATACTTTTCTCAATAAAAAATCGCAGATACAAAGATTTTATTCAGCATTAAACTTTCAGTAGAACAAAGTTAATAGCCTAATCGCAATCAGTCCGGTCATCGCAAAATCAAAGAGGAGAGAATAAATATCTATATGGGGGTATTTTGCATGTACACCCGGTTGATGAGTATTTGGAAACGAGATCAAAGCAAATTAAAGATAAGATTAACAATTTGGACCAATGGACCTATGCTTTTCTGATTTTTATGAGTATTTATTTGGCCAAAATTTCCTGACAAGGTATTTGAGCTTATACAATATTTCGCACTGATACGTGAAACGGCCATTAAAAACCCACAGGCGTGGTAACAGTACGATGGTCAGTTTCGTATGCGTCAGTCAAATGTATTGCAGAATTGGGGCAAATTAAATTCTGAGCTGTATATTCGTGTGATGATGACACAAAATAGTGGTTCGTACACACAAAACCCACCCAGGTCGGTGTCTTTGTTTTCTCAAAGGGTTCTAACTACTCGTCCCTGTAGGGAATTTAATAAGGGCTATTGCAAATTTGCCAGATGTCGGTATAGAGATTCATGTGCGCTATGTGGTGGTTTACAGCAAGGCATGTTTAGGTGTCTGAAAGGAACGCCTCCGACAAATAGTTTCAGTGGGAGTATATCAAACCAGTCACTTCATTCCTTTGGAGGGAATCAAAATAATAGAGGAGGCAAAGGTTCCTATGCAGGAACGGGTGGTCACTAATTTGAATGAAGAAAATACATCAAATGTATACTGTTCAGATAAATCTCCCATTAATTTCATTGAACTTAAGAAAGAATTAGAAACATATCCAAACAGAAAGGTTGCCATTGAACTGGCAAATGGTTTTGAATTTGGATTCCCTCTGCATTATGTAGGTTTAAGGTTACCAGTGGAAGCAAATAACCTAAAGTATGTGATAGAACATCCCCTTGTTGCCAAAGAGAAAATTCAGAATGAAGTTAAACATGGTAGGATTTGTGGTCCATTTGTTGATAGAGCAACTCAACATTTGAGAATCTCACCATTGGGGTTGGTACCAAAGAAAAATCCTGACGAATTTCGACTGATATATCATCTTCTTATCCCGATGATAGTTCTGTGAATGATTCAATATACCCTGATTTGTGCTCGGTCTAGTATACCAGCTTTGATTAAGCTTTCCATATGGTACAGGATGCTGTGTTGGTTGTTTGATGGGAAAAGCTGATATTAAATCGGCATTTCGCCTACTTCCGATCTCGCCCTCTGATTTTAATCAACTTGGTTTTAAATTTAAAGTCTTTTATTATGTTGACAAATGTATAACTATGGGGTGTTCCATAAGTTGTGCCACTTTTGAAATGTTTTCAACTTTCATTGAAATTTTGGTTAAACAAAAAACACCATTTGGCGATTTGGAACATTATGTAGACGATTTCCTTTTTCCTGGGAAACGGTGTACTAGTGACTGCCTTACATTTATGATTTGGCGATTTGGAACATTATGTAGACGATTTCCTTTTTCCTGGGAAACGGTGTATTCTTCGATTGTTATAAACAATTCGAAATTCCAACTGTAGATGAAAAAACAGAATGGCCAAAAACAGTTTTCTTGGGTCTTAAATTGGACTCAATTGAGATGGTAGTGAGGATGCCGATGGATAAAACAAATGAAATCAAATTGAAGATTGCTGAAGTTTTGAAAAAGAATCAAATCACATTAAAAGTTATGCAGCAATTAATAGGTGTTCTGAATTTTGCAGCTAGGGCCATTTTTTACCTGATAGATCATTTCTGAGAAGATTAATAAATGCTACAAGGGGTCTGACAGAGCCATACCATCATTTGAGAGTCACTCATAGCTTGAAACAGGATTTGCATATGTGGTTGACATTTTTGACAAATTCAGCGATGTCTTTGATTTTCAGGATCGGTTTTGGGTTGATGTTGAATTATACACCGATAGTGCAGCAGGTGTAGATTTAGGCTTTGGTGCCTATTGGTGCCTATTTCAATGGTATAACAAGGGGTTGACTGATGATAATACTGTTTCTGGAAACATTGCCGATATATGTTAGCATAGTCAGTTGGGGCGATATTTTGAGAAAAAAGGAAATACTTTTTCACCGTGATAATCATCGGTAGATCACATATTAAACTCAATGACGTCAAACTCGGATAATGGGCCTTGTAAGGGCATTGGCATTGCAGTGTTTGCATTATACTTTGTGTTGAAGGCAAAGCACATAAGTTGAAGGACAAATGTGTTAACAGATGCTTTATCTCGTCTGCAGGTAAAAATGTTCCGTCAGTTGGCCCTATGCGCAGAGAAATATTCAGCAGAGGTTCCGACCCATCTGCAATGTATTCGAGCGGGATCAGTGAAACTATTGGCTGCTAGTATTTCTGAAAACGCTAAAGTAGTTTACTCTAAAGCTGTAAAGAATTTCAATGAGTTTCGGTGTATATATCAATTGAGAAATACATGGCCAGTCCCTGTTTCCCATACCGCGTAGTTTATATCATATTGTTTCGAGAAATGTTACTCATCAGCTTTTGCGAGAACGTATATTTCTGCTATTGGTGATATGCATAAAGCAAGAAATATCCCAGATAATTCTGCATCATTCGTCATTGAGAAGGTGCTTGAGGGATTTACAAGGACAAAGGGTGGACAAGATGTTAGAGCGACAATCACACATGCGATTTTGATAACAATAGGTGAAGGCTCTACTTCTTGAGCGTTATAGTCAATATGAGGCTATTTTATTTAGAGCTGTATATAGTTTGGCTTATTTTGGTTTATTCCGGAAAGATGAGTTAGTTTGCACGGATGAAAGACAGGCTGATTGTGCTTTGAATTATGATGTTGTCAGCATTGTTGAAAATTTGTCTTCTTGTGTCATTCGCGTAAATCAAAGAATAATC
The DNA here is from genome assembly GCA_037043455.1 of Cyrtodaria siliqua. Classification (NCBI taxonomy): domain Eukaryota; kingdom Metazoa; phylum Mollusca; class Bivalvia; order Adapedonta; family Hiatellidae; genus Cyrtodaria; species Cyrtodaria siliqua. The sequence continues at coordinate 25,411 of JAWPHD010009994.1, forward strand.
AGAGTTGCAAACCAATTTTTCTGTACATTAAAGCTGAGCCTCAGATAAGTATATGTCCTGTCCTGTGCATGCTGTAGATAACTATATGAAGCTAAGACCATCCCAAGCTGAGCCTCAGATAAGTATATGTCCTCTGCATGCTGTAGATAACTTTATGAAGCTAAGACCATCCCAGTCTGGTATTTTATTTCGGCATGTAATGAAAAGCCTTTAACTAGGAATCCGTTCAGTGCCGTTTGGTCCAGGTCAGTTAGTCATGTGGGTTTGTCTGTTAATAGATTTACGAGTCATTCCTTTCGAATAGGTCGTGCAACTAGTTTGTCCATGGCAGGAGTTTCATGTGATAAGATTAAGGCCTACACAAAATATATCAGAATGGATATAGCTTTATTTAGGTTTCTTCGTGGATTGGCTAGGTTCAATAAGTAAAGTGCCAGTCAAAGCAACTATCTTGTTTGTTTTTCCAGAGATTGTTGGCGACTATTTAGTTTACTGGGCTGGCAGACGAACACAGATTAGGGGGAAAATAAGTCGCATGATTTACCGCGTGAGTTGCAATGGATTTCCCTTCATCGAACTCCATCCATAATTTTAATTAATTTAGATGGAAATGATGTTATTGGTAAATCAATGAAAAACAAAATGAAACGTATAATGAACAACGATTTTAGATACCTTTTTCAGAATTTTGACAAAACACTTATTGCGTGGTCCAACATTTTGCCTAGACTGATCTGGAAGTTTGCATTACCAAGTTCTGATTTTTTTCGAAATGGGTCGGGAGCTAACACATGAAATAACTGCTGATCAACGGGATTTCTTTTATGCATATGGCTGTCACTTGTCTGATATTGGCAATGATTTGTTTTGTAGTTCTATTCAGAGAGGAATTGAATTGTTTTGACAACTTACAAAGAGGTTTATGGGAACGCTTAGTTATATCTGGCTTGTCCGTATAGAATTGGAGGGTTGAAATTTATTTATAACCTGGTTATGCTTAATTTCTTGGTGGCGGAATTCTAACGGTCAAGAGTTATATTTATAATCACTAAAAGCAGAAATTTTGCAATTCTGGCAATTTGGAAATCTTGTCTGCATTATCAATGTCTGCATTATCAATGATTTTGTCTTCAGACAGGATTTGTTTTACAGACTTTCGGTTTGGTGGGATTTTCTGCTTGGCATCAATATGTATTTGATGTAATAGCAGTCGGGGTTTCTCAGCCTTGAAATATTTCCTCAGTGCAGTCCATACTTAAATGGACCTGACTTCATTGGGGGGATTTCGTTCCTTGTTTGGGATTCTGACTGCATCTGATGGTCAGGAGCAATGCCCCCAAACAAACCAGGTAATGGTGGTATGCACCAACAGTGACCCATGCATATTGATGCCGGACATATAAGGACTGCCACTGGCTAACATCCCGAGTCCAAAGTGCCTAAAAAGATTTAAGGGCTGATATGCAGAGACCAAAGTGCCGCAAAAGACTGAAGGTTGATATGTTGAGGCTAAAGTGCCGGAATTGTGACTGGGCTGGGTACGTAGCTGTTGGCTGTTCGGATTCCGCCTATATACAACATATTAATAAAGCTGTGGCAGTTTAATTCCAACCAACTTTTTTTATATTGATTATTGAAAATGAAAAAGAAATAATAAACAAGATGTTATTGACTATTTATCATTTTATTCCATAGTTAGCAAATTGTGTCATAAAATAAATGGTCATTTAAAACTATAATGTTACAGCTTTCACCCTTTTCAGAAAAAGAAACAGTTGTAAATGTTTACTATCATGCAGATAACTAGAAATGTCATGAAAGGCTTCGATGTCATCTGCTGGAATATTTGGAAAGGACTCGTTATGAAATCCCTTTCATAGCTATACAAAAACATGTTTGAGACAAGAGGTGCACATTTAATACCCACAGGAATTCCTGCACACTGTATATAAACAGTTGTTCCATACCTGACGAAAATAGTATCTAATAGGAATATAACTGATTCAAAGATTTCTTAGCAAGTCCACATAGTGTAGTTTTCGAAACTGCCGTTAGTAATACAAATGCTTTATTATTGTTACAGGCCAATCATATAGATTTATTATCTAGCAAAATAAGTTCTAACGGGACGTTACACCCCCATTTCATTTATTGTTGTCAGTGTTATTTGAAATTCACGGATACATCTTATTCAGCAGTGTCTTGAGAATCAAATAAAATAACACTTTAGCTTTTATTTAATGGTTTAAGTTCTAAATGCGTATGTTAGCATGTTACGCTAACACATACAACTATAACAGATAACATATGCCACTGATAAAGGTTAACCGCCAATAGCCCATACGCGTAACCAAATGTGTGTTGCACCACATCCTTATATCCTCACATTTCGAAGGAAACGCACAAATACAGCGGTCGGTCAATCTGTACAGTCGGTTTTGTTGGTAACCTGAAATACTCCTTCATTAGGTGAAGGAGGGTGTTCATATTTGGCCCAATGGTGAAAATGACAACGAAGTTGTCGAATCCAGGATTTGGCACCAAGAGCCAGAGGTCAAGTTCATAAACATGGACAATAATCCCGTGCATTTTAATGAAATTTCTTACATCCTATACGAAATGATATAAAAATGAGATATAGGGCCCTATAGAAACCACAGCGTATGTCCGCACTGTACTGCAAAGACTTGATAATACAATGAAAGAGACAAAAAACAACAGAAAGGGTGGCGAAGACAGGGTTACCGACTTGGAACGGTCAGTAGGCAATAAGGCCTACTGGTTAGCTTGAATCAATTTTATATGCGCACAATCTTCGCTATTAACCTGTCTTCAGCACCCAAATAGACAAGACCGTGTAAACAAAACTAGATCCCATCAAAAGGAATTCTCTAACAATAACGTCCACATCCAGAGAAACTAACTCTCAGGATGTATCCAGAATCGTACTGAATTACCATAGTAGTTGCTGCTTAAGAGAAAAACAATCTAGAGTACGACCAGAAAACCCGAGGGACGAAAGTTCATGCACCCACCTCCCTTAGTTAGGGTTTCAGTAGGTACAATCATAGAGTCCCAAGAGGTAGTCCAGTCATCGCACAAGTGAAAAGTGAAGCGTAATAACTGACTGTAGAGGGGTCAATCACTAAACATGCAGTGCGCTGTAAAACCAAAGGGTAATATCCTTTTCTGACGAACTTCCTGATTAAATTTGTAAAGCGGTCAGGAAACCCGTCAGACCCCTTTAACTTTAGAAGTTTATAGACCACATCTCCATAAAATGAGGGTTGTGATATGCCTAGTCGCAAAAGTGTTTTAAGGTTGGTGTTGTCCTTTTCTAGCAGGCCCTCGTTGCGGCGGTAGAATTTAGAGAAAGATCTACGCTGCTGGAGAAGTTTACTTGTAATAACTTGATTTCGATCATTGAAGTCTATACCATCATTACACGCTCTAGCAAATCGAATGTGCTGGGAGATACACACCCTGTATGAGGTAGCACGAGGTATATCTCCATCCAGGTGTGGATTGAAATCGAGAGATGAAGATCGAGAAATGCTGCTACTGTATCCGAACTTTTGTCTTTATTCAACGTGAGCTCTGGTGGATAAATGTTAGTAACCATATGGGCAAAGAACGGATTATCAATATTGAGTTTGTCTATGAATATGCCTATTCTATGGAACAAGTTTTGCGATTCGATGTACGGATTGTCTTCCTCGGATGAGGAGACACCTCCTACATCAATTGAAGAATAGTGTCCATTGCTTTTGAATGTGAAGATGACAACGAAGGTTTCAAATTCAGGGTGTTATCCCTGAAAGCCAAGAACAAAAGGAAAACTTATCAAAATGAACATTGAACTCGCGATTTTCAATAGTATTATTGATATGTTTTACATGCTTTAACTTATGATAATGTAACGGATTTTGCGAATTGATATACGGATCCTCCACCCAGTAGGAAAGGACATCATATTGGTCAGCATGCATTTGTTTTAGTTTCCTTGCTGTATTATAATAAAGCATCTCCGTGGCCGAATGACGTTGCGTTGTAATCCTTCACCTCTTATCGCTAAAAATTGGTTGTTTCTTCTTTATTATAGAAAATAATTAATGTTCCATATATATCTTTAACCATTTTATGTTTAAATTTGGTAATTTGAAATTGTTTTAATTTCCTTTTAAAACAACTTTAACGCCAAAGACTGATGTAACCCAGTTGAAAATGACGTAAGGACATTTAAATTGCGGAACAAATCGTGACTAACTTTTACTGCAATACTTTATGAATAACTATTTCATTTCAAAGACATTATTGATAATGTACACCCGAGGAAAATAGTTTCCTAATTTAATATAAAGATTTGCTTTTAGTTAATCTAATTATATAACAACTTTGATTGCAATCATAGCAGCGTTTTGTTCATATAAAAGACAACCAGTGCCTCCTATTCTGACAAATCAACATTTCCCAAGTGGTTTTCACACCAACTTTACACAACATTTTACGTTTAGTAATATCCTTTTATTGCTTTTTTGTACTCACTCTTTAGACTGAATAGGAATTCTTTTTGGTTGATTATAATTTGTGAATATATGTCAATATTTGAGGTTCAATTAGTTATGAAGTAAAGACTTATTTATTTCAATATATTGTACAATAATATTGTTATTGTGTATTTCGAAGTATTGATTTACTGCCTGGAATTCAGGTTGTAGCCGTTAATAATATCAGCTTATCATTTAAAAATTGGCATATCTATGCTCGGGAAGTCAGTATGATAAACTGCCTCAAATGAAGAGAATTATCGGGTAATGGTCTAGACTCCCGAGAGAGCAGAACAAAAGAAAATCTGCAACTCAATTCATTTAGCCAGTAATATTCTGTCATGACCAGACACTATATCCGTGGATAAAACTCGCAACTTGTGTTGTTTGAAATTGTGCAAAAAGATAGAATGCTTTGCGGAATAAATGTAATCTGGATTATAGAATAAACCGGGAGCAATATAATTTGAATAAACCAACACTAAGGATATATAACGACGGAGAAAGTGTTTATGTATAGGCACTTTATATTTGTTTTGAATCACTTGTTAACAGTACGTATAAAAATCCAACAAAAAACGTGAACACAGTTATCCAAAACACACATACAAAGCAACAAAATAAAATGTAAATGTAAATAGAAATGTAAAATAGAAATGAAGTAGGCGACATCACAAACATAAAAGGATTATCAGTAGGGGTACCGCATTATATATAAACATCAAATTTCATAGAAAGCAAATACTCAATGACTTGGCAGAAGCCATCGTAAAACGAGAATGAATTAGTAAGAGCAGGACAAGACAAGATTTGAAGACAAACATCAATGTTACCACCCTCTTCAAAATTTAGATCGACGTCATCATATGGTTACCAATCTGTCGGGTCATCGTACGATCAATTGTTTGTCTGTTTGTATGGTGTTTTACGTCATTTTCAACACACGTAAGGTTATATATATATATAAAGGTCGATATTTTGTGGTGGAGGCAGACGACCTGGATAGAACCAGTACTGTACACCTCCCGCCATCCGTATCAAAGAGGAATCATAGTAATGAATTTTGAATTGGTCAATTATTAAACATGCAGTTTGTTGCAATAACTCTAAAACTAATTTAGTTGCATTTCATTGTTCTTATCACATGTACTTGAGACAATACAGAGCACAAGTGTATGATACTGACAATATCCTAAGGCTGTTTCAATAACCACAAAGGAAATGTGTATAGTTTGAACATGGCAATGTATGGAGTCTTGTTTTATTAAGATCGTGTGACGTTAAACACATGAAAACTATATGTTTATTGCACTCGTCTGTGCTATAACATGGTGTTATAAAGGAGTCACAGTATGCTTAAACATGCAACTTGTTAATAACAGTCTAGGCCCAATGATCCTTAGGAGATAGAAAACCGATGAATTGCCCATATGCACAACATCCAGTAGTTGTTATTCTGCACTAATTATTGTTGAATATATTTCTAATTTATTCTGTTCAAATTACACTAGTAGCATTACAAAATTGTAATTACATTATTAATCGCATGCTTTGTTTCTTTCATATGACGTTCATCTAAATATGATTGTCACGAATTTCTATAAAATATAATGATAAAATAATGTCTAATAAGTTTTTGATCATTTGAAAACAATTTTGTGATTCCGGTTACCGGTTACCGTCCTTTTTGTCTACACGAAACAAAACATAAAACATTGCAGGTGTTAATATGAGCAAATACCAAATATATATTTTTAAACAAAAATAACGAACAAAATATATTTACTCTAAAGAAAAGTAGAAAGGAATAGGAACTACACCAATAGTTTATTTTGGCATTATCGATTGTTCATGGTTTAATTTATATATCACTTTGTAGTTTCTTCACATGAAACGGATCAATGAGTTATCGAGATCAAACAACTTCACCATCACTCAACAGGGACAGGGAACTGCAGTTCCATCCGGAGTATAACGCTCTCTTGTTGTCGTGTGACTAGACTACCTCAATCAGCTTATGAAGACAATGCAATATACGGTCAAAATATATAAGCTAGAAAATTTGCTCGAAATAATCGAACAAAATATCAGTTAATGGATCCAGAGCACGAGATCGACATATGCAGTTGTACGAGTAATGTAATTAATCACGGTGATCCCCAGTTTATATACATGCACGAGCAATGCAATAGGTATGTTCTGCCCTGTCATAGTATTACTGTATGTACTGAGAATCGAGTTTGAATTAGTAGATATCAACACTGAAAAGGTGATCCCTTGGAAAAAAAAAAGGATAAAAATATCGGACAGGGAAAGCAGCATTCAAGGACGACAGTCAACCACAAAACACAAAAACAAACACGCAAACAGACAAACGAAAAGACAGAAGTAATAAAAAATGCAAACGACATCACAAACACAAAAGGGTTGACAATAGGGCTACCGCCTTGGAACGGTCAGTGGCAAAGTAGGCCACTTGTTTGTGTTTGTTGCTTCCAAGGCATCACCTTTTCAGTATTTATTGATATTTACACTAGCGTTTGTTTAGTGCTGTTTGGAGGCGTGAGGTGTGTTGCATCTTATAATTGCATGCCTCAAGGAACATACTCAATAAAACCGGGTCTGCTTCTTTTCTCTCTTGTTTGTGTTTGTTGCTTCCAAGGCATCACCTTTTCAGTATTTATTGATATTTACACTAGCGTTTGTTTAGTGCTGTTTGGCGGTCGTAAAAAGTCGCCCCGACTACAAATCAGTAGTTTTATTATTTAATGGTCCCTTGGGATCATCAAGCCCATTCTGTGTTGTTTTAAAGGAAGCCACAAACACAACGAAGAGCAAAAAGTAGCAGACTCGGTTTTATTGAGTCTGTTCATGAGAGGTAATTATAAGATGCAACATGTCTCACGCCTCCTAGCACCGGCTTCAGCGGTATTCTACTTTTTAAAACAACACAGAATGGGCTTGATGATCCCAAGGGACCATTAAATAATAAAACTACTGATTTGTAGTCGGGGCGACTTTTCACGACCGCCAAACAGCACTAAACAAACGCTAGTGTAAATATCAATAAATACTGAAAAGGTGATGCCTTGGAAGCAACAAACACAAACAAGAGAGAAAAGAAGCAGACCCGGTTTTATTGAGTATGTTCCTTGAGGCATGCAATTATAAGATGCAACACACCTCACGCCTCCTAGCACCGGCTTAAGCTATATTCTAAAACACAGTTATTTTTTTAATTAAGAATATTAATTGTAGGATCTAGTATACGAAAACCAACACTAAAATAATAATTATTGTAAATTATAATATGTTAAGGTGACATAAACAATATAAAAAGTGGGTGGTGAGGAATGGGATGAGTTAAGGGACCAAGTTGACAATATAATATTCCACGTGAGACGGAGTTTATCAAAGCAGTACCGAGTTGACCAGCGACCAAGCTGCAAATTATCGGCTCTAATATACCCTGCACGGTCCTACCACAACTTATTTTTGTTATCTAGAATTACTTTTCATTTAAGTCAATATGTAGTTCATTATCAGAATTCTATAGTTGGTTCTATTTTGTAACCAAAGTAATCTAGGTTATTATTGCGTTTTTTTTAAAAAGGTATTGAAAATATTGTTAAAAATTGATAATTTGGAGCAGTTATTTCTTCATTCGTCCATTTATTTACGACTTCCGGTAAATACCTCTATCTGTGTACTAATTACGCTGTATCCCCTACACGCCGACGCTAAGTACAACAAAGGAAGTGTGCAGATCCAAATTGTTTATTTATAGCACAGGTAATGTTTATGTAAACACAATAGCTAAAAAGTCAGCGTGCCAATTTTACGAAGCGTACGTTTCTAATCAGTTGTTTCTATTAACGGCTGGGTACATCGGGAGATTTAATGCAAATTTGTAGGTTATATTATACACAAATACTTTCCACAAAGTCTATATCATCTCCGTTAATGTTAACAATAAGAATATTCTGATGTTAAGCCAATTATAGCAGTAATAAGACCTTCAGCAGCAGTAGTAAATATAGATATAAAAATCGAATAGGAAAAGCAGCATTCAAGGACGACAGTCAACCACAAACACACAGAAACAAAGAACAAATGTTAAGATCAATAAAAGCCAAATAAGACATCACAAACACAAAAGGGTTGACAATAGGGCTACCGACTTGGAACGGTCAGTGGCAAAAAAGGCCGCTAGGGATTTACACCAGATTCTAGGGTTCACCAAACCTCACACTTACCCTACTGTCAATCCAATAAAACGGGACAGTGTAAATAAGAAATCCCCGCCATGAACTATTCTCTAACCAACAAGGCAGAAGCAGCAGTAAGACCGTCATATTTTAAAGAAATAAACCTTATATCATATCGATTGAATTATCTGGAAAAAAAACATGTTTCAATTTATGTTTACATGTAACATGTCGTTAATTAAAAAAAACAAAAAACCTCCTGAGTACCATGACCTTTATATCTCTTGTTTCTTAAGCTTGATTCAGGCAGAAATTCTTTCTGTGTTTTAAAGATATTTCTCGATGTTGAAATTAAAGAATTCATAAGACGTTATTTTTCCATATTGCAAATACAGAAGTTACACATATTTTCTCCTTCATTCAGGCATCTTGCTGCTTTTATTCGCACAATAAACGTCTTTATTGTACGGTTTTCAAATATGTTTCTTTCTGCTCAAGAAAAGTATAATAATTGCTGTTTTTATACAATGAGTAAGCTATCTTCATTACAGTACATTCTAAAAACTTGCACCCGCATTTCGTTAATATCAGTGTCATTGCGGCATATTGCTTTTTAACATTACATATTATCCGTTTTTATTTCTCCAAGGTAATGTGCGTCTTTAAGTAGAGAGTAAGTGATATTAAAGCTACAATATGGCGTGCCTTCTTTAAAATGTCCGAATTCAAATTGTATATTAATTATAGAATGATCAGAACGGTAACCTGGTAGTATTTTGGCATCATCTATGTCAGTCATTATTTGCAATTAGAATAAACATCCAGACTTGCCCTTTCGATGTTGATTGATTTATTTTTAATTTTGCTTTCTCAGGTATTTAATTGCAGTTTTTATACAACAAAGAAATATAAAAAGATCGGACAGGGAAAGTAGCATTCAAGGAGGGCAGTCAATCACAAAACACAGAAACAAACATGGAAACAGACTAACAAGAAGGCAAAAGTAATAATAAAAGTAAACGACATCAAAAACACAAAAGGGTTAACAATCAACCTTATAACAGTGTATCAAGTGCATTTGGCTAATTTATGTTAACATAATCGAATGTATCTATGTCTGGATTTAGAATCAGGTTAAAGTCGCCAATAACAATTTATGAGTTATCGTATTATTTTACTTGTTCTCCCAACTTACAAAAGAAACTGAAACTATCACTGCGGAACATATATCTCCTTAACTGTATATTGTCTATATATTCTTGCGAGTTTTGGCTTTCTATGCATTTTTTTTTATATGCATTCACTCAGCTCTCTTTTGTACACTTCAATCCAACGTTCAATGGGATTCACCCACCTTCTTCAAGGTTACACAATAATTAACAAAATTTAAGTAACATCCATCTTGCTGTATTTACAATCCTAACACAAAACCTCATTCTTACCCTATTTTTGTTGAAGTTATAATATGTTTCTTTCTGCACAATAACGGTTATGATAATTCCAGTTTCTTTTGTTTTGTGTTAGGATTCTCAATACAGCAAGATGAATGTAACTCAACGTTTGTTAATTATTGTGTAACATTCAAACGTTGGATTAAAGTGTAAAAAGGAGAACTGAGTGTTATCAATTGATCCATTATTTAATTATTTTGGATTTATAAACTTAATATCAGTATTAAAACATTTTGTCATTTTTTTAAATATTTTTAATCTTTACTTCTACATGTTATATATTGCCTTTTAATATTGCCTAGTGTGTTATAGGATATAGCCGTTTCATTACAATGTCCCGTTTAATTGTTATGACTATAGGTTGAGAATGAGATTTGTGCACCATAGAACATAGGTAAAAAAACTCAGCGAGCTTTTCACTATTCCGTTCCAATGCGGTACCCATGGTACCAACTAATTTATGTTTGTGGTGTCGCATGTTTAGCTTCTATTATTTCCTTATCAATGTTCACTGCTTTGAAAGTCTATTTTGGGTGAACGCATTATGTGAATGCTAAATTTATTGTATATTAGATTTGGTAGTGAAACATGATGTGGCCAGTGTTGTTTAACAGTGTTTTTGGATAAGAAATGTTTTATCTCAATTTTTGTAAATAAAAACACAATCTTAAGGCAGTTTGTAGACAAACTTGTGCATGGCCGTAAGAAATTCGCTCGACTGGAAATTGCGTCTCATTTGAGACAGTTCGAAATCTCGGTGTTTCTGAATCAGGTGGTCAAAGTCACTGTCGCGTTGCAACCTCTTATCACGGATCATGTTTTTCGCATGATTGTCTTGTAGGAGTTTTTGAAGAAATTCAGGAAACTCTTCCTTAAAAGCTGCTTTGGTTCTGAAACGGGATGAAGCAGAAATGAGAAAATACAATATATTACAGGAAAGTACGAAGTCACGAAAATGCCTCAGTGTCAGGCTATTTTCAAATAAATAATTATTGAAAAGAAAGAATAGAACAAATTAGTTTGAATCCCAGTAGACAAATGCCCGTGAAGTACGAACATGATAATATCATAATGACAGACAGTGATACTTTGAGATTAGACAAAATAAATATACAAATTATAAGAGTCTGGTATTCATTAGTTAAATGAATGCATACGTGCATGTAAAATGCAAACATTTACCAATACATCCTATGTCAATCCCGTTGACTGTCAAGTTTATTAGGGGAGGGGCGTGGGGAGGCTTATAAAACAAATAATGGCGAGACTCTTCTGAGCTATTCTGCATTTTCCTGCCGAGCCTACTAAACTTGGTAGTAAAATGCACTGATATATAATTCGTTAATCATGTAGATTATCTGCGTTTTCCGTATGGTTTACTGGTTTTATCTATTAAACAAATTGTTATGTTTGACGTGGACGCCGCCATATTGTTTTAAATGACAGTTTATGGTTTATGATAACGTAACGTGCAATACACGCCGAAAATACCGCACTGCATTTGCTTTATCAGTCAGTTCCGAATAAAGCAACGTATATATCAGACAGAAAAGGGGATCAGAATCAGAAAAAACATTGAAAAAAAGTTCAAACACCTGTATTGAAGCGTTTTACTTTACTTGTCACGCCAGCTCATGACTTCTGTAGTACTTACTTTCCTATCACGTGATCTATCAATCCAATGTTTAGCGCGTGTTGAGCTGAGATTGGTGTAGTCTCGGAAACTAGGTTTGTCGCTGATTTGATACCGACACGTTTTGGTAAGAAATAAGTCCAATATTCCGATCCGTACAGGCACACTGCTTTGTAAGACGGTGTCAACAGCACACCCTATAATAAATAAATGAAGTTCGAATGTATAACAAAACTTGTCAACAAATTCACTGGAAAAAGTAACTGTAATACATGTCAGAAGAAAGTCCGCTTAGAACTCTCGATAGCAAGTTCCTATATCCCCTTAACGTAACTATATATTTTCAAAATGTCCAGTTCGCATGATCATGTTAAAACAGTTTTGTTAAAATAGGCACAATAACGGCTATTATCGACTAAATATTAAAGACTATTATCGACTGTTAATGTCTTATAGTTCGTACTTTTTGTTAGACTTAATAATCAATAAAGATCTTCCCGTTGGTTGTCTTTTTTACGTATATATATATACTTATTATGCAACTCGTGTTTTGTTAATTACCGGATGTGACACGACTACGTCACAGGCTGCAGCCAGCATAGCGCCTCCTGCACCGGCGTTACCATGCAGCACTGCCACTGAGAGTTTGGTCTTCATGGCAACAATAGATTTGATGACGTCATCTATGGCATTGATGTTCGCCCAAGCTTCCAACTGTTTGTGGTTGCTGTTTTCTATTACGCAAAGGTGTATACCTGTAGCAAAAAAGACGTCCATACACTGCAATAAATTGATGTAATAATGTGTATACGTTAAGTTAATATTTAATTGATTTGTCTGCTGTTCAAATATGCCGCAAAAATAACCTTTCACTTTCAATTGGAGTTTCTGTTCGTGTTGTAGAAGAAAAAAAGGATATTAATTATTTTTCTGTGCAGTTATATTTGTCTGTGTTTTCACAACTATCAAATCAAAGTTGTAGAATAACTTTCTCGAGTTTATTCCAATTTTTCTTTTACTTTTCAAAGTGTGTTATTGCTGTTGTGATGACGTGCTGTGTGCCCTTTGCGATTATTTACATATAAAACTGTAAGCAGTGTGACATATTTTGCGTACTGATTCTTAATTGTTGATTTTATATCATTGTAAATAATACACTGTGATTATTATGTTTTCGATCACAGTTGCCGAAATTGTTCAAATCACTTTACCAAAAGACGGAGTACGTGTCTTTGGCTATCTGAGTTTATTCTGTTCTATTAATTTTGTGTGGTGCCTCAAATTTTAATATATGAATAGTTGTATCACTGTATGCAAGACATATCGCAGTATGCACGACGTATAATATTATGTTGAAAGTATCACAGTAATATGCAGGGTAAAATCATAGTAGGTTGTATCACAGTATGCAGGATGTATCACAAAGTGCAGGATGTATCACAGAATGCAGGGTTTATCACAGTATACAGAAATACAGTATGTCGTATGCACAGTGTATCACAATATACAGAATGTATCACGCTGTATCTCAGTATGCAGAATGTATAGTAGTATACAGGATGTATAAAAGAATATATGATGTATCACAGTGTGCAGGATGTATAATAGTATGCAGGATGTATAAAATAATGTAGGATGTATTACAGTATTCAGGATGTATCGCAGTAGGCAGGATGTATCACAATGTGCAGGATGTATCACGATATGCAGGATGTACCACAGTGTGTATGTGTAGGATATATGGCAGATACAGGATGTATCACAGTGTGCAGGATGTATGCAGATGCAGGATGTATCACAGTATGCAGAATGTATCACAGTATACAAGTTGTATCACAAGATGCTGGATGTATCACAGTGTATAGGATGTATCACAGTCTGCAGAATACATCGAAGTATGCACGATGTATCACAGAATGCAGGATGTATCACAGGGAGCAGGATGTATCACAGTATGCATGATGTATCACAGCGTGCAGAATGTATCACAGAATGCAGGATGTATCACAGTATGCAGGACGTATCACAGTATGCAGAAAGCATAACAGTATGCAGAATGCATAACAATATGGAGAATGCATAACTGTATGCAGGATGTATCACAGTATGTAGGATGTATCACAGTATACATGATATATCAAACAATTTATGATGTATCACAGTATGCAGGATGTATCAAAAAATGCTGGATATATCACAGTATACAAGATGTAACACAATATGAAGGATGTATCAAAGAACGTAGGATGTATCACAGTATGCCGGGTATATCACACTATGTGGGATCAGAGTATCCATAATTATCACAGTATGCAGGATGAGTAACAGCATACATGATGTAGTATGTATAACAGTATGCAGTATGTATTACAGTATGTCGGATGTATCACAGTATGCAGGATGTACCACAGTATGCGGGATTTATCACAGGTTGCACGATATATCACAATATGTTGGATGTATCACAGTATGTTGGATATATCACAGTATGCGGGATGTATCACAGAATGTAGGATGTATGACAGTATGCAAGATGTATCACATTATGCAGGATGTATCACAGTATGCGGGATTTATCACAGATTGCACGATGTATCACACTTTGTTTGATGTATCACAGTGTGTTGAATGTATCACAATATGTTGGATGTATCACAGTGTGTTGGATGTATCACGGTATGCAAGATGTATCATATTATGCAGGATGTATCACGGCATGCAACATGTATCAGATTATGCAGGATATATCACAGAATAAAGAATGTATGACAGCATGCAGGATGTATCACAGTATTTAGGATGTATCACAGTGTGCAGGATGTATCACAGTTTGCAAAATGTATCAAAGAATGAAGAATGTATCACAGTATGTAGGATGTATCACAGTATGTAGGATGTATCACAGTATGTAGGATGTATCACAGTATGCACGATGTATCACCGTCAGCAAGACGTATGACAGATGCAGTATCTCAGTATGTATGATGTTTTATTGTATACGAGATATATGACAGTATACAGGATGTATCACCGTATGCAGGAAATATCACCGTATGCAGGATGTATTACAATATGCAGAATATATCACAGTATACAAGATGTAGCACATATGCAGGATGTATAACTGTATCCAGGATGTATCACAGTATACATGATGTATCACAGTATGCAGGATGTTTCACAGTATGCAGGATGTATCACAATATGTATGATGTATTAAAGTACGCGGGATGTATCACAGTATGCAGGATGAAGCACAGTATGCGGAATGTATCACATTATCCAGGATGTATCACAGTATGCACGACGTATTATATTATGCAGGATGTATCACAGTATGCAAGATGTATCACAGTATGTATGATTTATTATAGTAACCTGGTTGTATCACAGTATGTAATATGTATCACAGTATTCAGGATGTATCACAGTATGTATGATGTATTATATGCAGGATGTATCACAGTACGCAGTATATATCGCAGTATGCTATATGTATTATAGTATACAGGATGTATCACAGTATGCACGATGTATCACAGTATGTATAATGTATCACATTATGCTGGATGTATCACAGTATGTAGAATGTATCACAGTATGCAAGATATATCACATTTTGCAGGATGTATCAAAGTATGTATAATGTATCACAGTTTGCAAGATGGATCACAGTTTGCGGGATTTATCACAGATTGCATTATGTATCACAGTATGTTCGATCTGTCACAGTGTGTTGAATATATCACAATATGTTGTATGTACCACAGTATCCAAGTTGTATCACCGTATGCAGGATGTATCGCAGTATGGAGGATGTATTACAGTATGCAGGATTTATCACAGTATGCAGGATTTATCACAGTATGTATTATGTATTAGATGCAGGATGTATCACAGTATGCAGTATATATAGCAGAATGCAGGATGTATTATAGTATACAGGATGTATCACAGTATGCAGGATGTATCACAGTATGTATGATGTATTATAGTATGCAGAATGTTTCGCAATATGTAGGATGCATCAGAGAATACAGTATGTATCACAGTTATCAGGATATATCACCGTATGCAGGATGGATTGTAGTATGCAGGATTTCTTATAGTATGCAGGATTTATCACAGTATGCAGGATGTATTACAGTATGTTTGATATATTATAGTTTGCGGGATATATCACAGTATGCATGATGCATCACAGTATGGTGGGTGTATCACAGTATGCGGGATATATCCCAATATGTAGGATGTAGCACAGTGTACATGGTGTATCACAGTATCCAGGTTGTATCGGAGTATACGGGATGTATCAAAATATGTAGGATGATCACAATATACCGGATGTATCGCCGTATGCAGGATGTATCACAATATGTAAGACGTATCACAGTAAGTAGGATGTATAATAATAAGTATGCAGGACTGGCCACGTTATGGAGGATGTATCACATTATGCAGGATGTTTCAAGCACAATAATAGGGTGGTAGTAAGGTGCAGAAGTAAGGTGATCCGAATGGGCTTTCCGTAGACTGTTATCATTTAGGCAAATATTTAAAAAACACTCTCCTACGTCTACAGATGATTTGTCTCCAATGTAATGAAAAAAATATCAAAAAAATAATAATAAAAGATCTATACCTGTTGAGAAAAATCGGTCACCTCCCATCAATGCAACCATTTGGACGTCTTCCAGTGAGGAAACATATGACACCGTATCCCGTAGACGGTTTGCCTGTTGTGTGTCCATCGCTCCATTATAAAAATCGAAATGAACGTAACAAATTGGACCGCGTCTTTCCAGCAGCTCACGTCGTCATGAGAACACGGCTCCGTAATGTGTTGAAGGTTTTGAAAGTAGCGTTGATTTTTACTTTTCAAGAGCTCAATGGATGGAAGCTTTAAAGATGGCGATTGTGTACTCTGCAAAATTATCAATCTTGAAAGATCAAGAAGTTATCAAATAAACGTGTTTTTAAAGTTAGATAGTTATAGTAAAATGTGAAATGGACAATACATATAAAAAAATCCTTGTATAGCATATACTATAAATATCCTTTGGATGTTCAATCACTTTTTTTTTAAATCATTCAATCTGGATGTTCTCTATTACCGTAACTATATAATACCCACGCAAACCAACGATTCGTGTACAATATGTATTCACATTAACATATTGATATTAACCTTATTTGAGACAATATAAGTCTCTTAAAATTGGTTTGCGTATGTTATGTTTACATGTGTTTTACTATCTTACAGTTTATATATTCTGTTTTGTTTAAAAGTTATATAAGTTTTAAAATCGAACTTGAATAAATATTGAATCAAAATAAATAAACAATGCGTGTATGTTCAAATAAATATCGTGTTAATAACAGTGTTAAGACATTTTATTAAATCCATGTAGATCTAGACTTACCTCTTTCATTTGCCCAATCCAAACCCCATGTCTGTCTCCGGCCTTGACCAGTACGGATTTATTCTTTATCGCAAGGAGTTTTCCAGGAGAAGCATCCATCAGTAAGTCTCTAACAAATTTTGATGATTCTCCTGTTTCAATGTGAGCATCGAACATTCGGTATTTTGACAATACACTTTGAATATTTAATTCTGCTAACGCACCTGGAAATGTATCGGACATCCGCACAAGCTCCGATATTTTGGTGGACGACATTTCCCAATTGACAATACGGTCTGACGATTTCATGTTTCTGCACAATTGTCCCTTGATTTCTGGATTTGCATAATCTAGTGGTGTTGGTGGTATATTTTGACAGAATCTTGACACAGCATCAAATACACAACTGACGGCGGCGTCGGTAATGCCACCATTGTACATCGACGATTTTGTGCTGTGTAGAGGAACGTCAAACGTTTCCGTGCTCCAAATGTCGCCTGCGTCCATCTCTTCGGCTGCTTCCAAAACTGTAACTCCCCATTGTTTCCTGTCGTGGTAAAGCGCCCAGTCGATAGAAGATGCCCCGCGATCGCCCGCAATACCAGGATGAACAATCAAACATGGACGTTGCTTGTTCGAGTAAATCTTTTCCGGAACTTTAGATTTTAGAAATGGACAGATGATAATGTCAGGTTGGAAGGAATCGACAGCTGTGATCATCTGCTGTGGACAGCTTGTTTTTATTGATTTGCAAGCAACCTGAAAGTTTAAACGTATATATAATTTGTGGTTTTTGATGCGGTTTCTGCAGGCGTGATTTGGCAAGATCCACGTTCTCGATAAGTGTTTTGTGCATAGTATGGCTATATATTTATTTCAGAAATATACTTCATCAAAGTCAGTTATTATCAGAGACGTAGCAAAGTTAAATTTAACTGAATACCGAGTTATCATTTGATAAACAAAGGTGCAATTTTATTAAGGAGTCTGAGGTCATGGTCCCCCGCACACATAATTTAATCATTTGTAGGAAATTAAAACAATTAAAAAAAATAAGACTACTCATTTGTACACGTTTTAATAAAACATAAATACAGCATTTAATGTCGCATGTCGCTTTAAAAGTCACAGTTACCGTCATAGTACAGTGCATACTTTAAGGAAAATAATATATTATGACTGCTTTTATTTCTGAAGGTCGTTAGTGTACGTATGCATTGAATCACATACACAAAGTGAACAAAGGATAACGTCTACAATGATAACAGTATAGACAAAAATAACGTTATTGATAAACTGGTTAATTAGCCCAGTGTGAAAGCGTAGTGAGTGAAGCCGGAAGTCATGGGTTCGAAACTCGCGTAGGCTATAATATTGTTCAGTGAATGGGTATGTATTTTTGATGTTACTTTGTCGATCGCAGATAACCAAATGAAATAGGTAAGAAGAATTTCAGTGTTTCTATACGGGGTCGAATTGACCCAGGCCGATATAACTGAGCACGACTTCACTCGGGCCGAGTTGACTCGTGACGGTAAGCGACCATGAGTTCAACTCGTGTACATATTTGTTCGTTTGAATGGTGTTTACGTCATTTAGCACATGTTAGGCCAAATAAGCTGGTCGATTGTGTTAGATAGAGGCAGACCACACCACTTCTCCTGGATAGAAAGAATCAAATCACAAAGAAAGACAAAAATATCGGACAGGGAAAGCAGCATTCAAGGACGACAGTCAACCACAAAACACAAAAACAAACACGCAAACAGACAATCGAGAAGTAATAAAAAATGCAAACGACATCACAAACACAAAAATGTTGACAATAGGGCTACCTCCTTGGAACGGTCAGTGGCAACAAAGCCCACTGGGGGTTTAAACCGGTTCTAGGGTGCACCAAACTTCACACTTACCCTACTGTCATCCCATTAAAACAGGACAGTGTAAATAAAGAAATCCCCGCCATGATCTAATCTCTAACCAACAAGGCAGCATCAATAGGCAATATAAGTAAAACAAATATGCTCGTGTAAATATAATACAAAAAAACAATAACATAGAAAGCCACAATGAAGGTACTCATTGGCTTGGCAGAAGCCAGAGCAACAAGAGAATAAAGCATTAAGGTCACGACAAGAACGATCATAGACAAACATCAAACGCCACCGTCCCGTTGGGCTTTAGGTAGGCGTCATCATAGGATCCACAGCCCGTCCGCTCATCGTACAATTAAAGAGGAAAGCGTAGTGGCGAACTGTAAAAGGGTCCACCACCAAGCATGCAGTACGTTGCAAAATGATAGAGTCATAACCTCTTTTGATAAACTTTTTAACAAGTTTAACAAAGATAGTATGAAAGTGATCATGACCAAGAATCTTACGAAGTTTATAAATCACATAACCATAGAAGTCAGGTTGTGATAGTCCTTGTCGCAGAAGAATCCTTAAATTACTTTTATATTTGGAAAGAAGATCAGGGTTACGATAATAATATTTTGTAAAGGTTTTACGAAGTTTATGGTAACGGTATCCCTGATTGAGTAGCTTTTTAGTTATACAAAGATTACGAATAGTAAAATCCTCAACTCGAGTACAAGCTCTTGAAAAACGAATAAGTTGAGACACATACACCCCATAAGAAGTTGCTCGGGGAACAAAGTCTTGTTTCACTCAGGCTACATACAAATACAGAAACAAGAGGTATTAACATATATTACACAATGATATAGATTTTATCGTTTACACGAAACATCCAAATCTACCTATTTCACCCAAATCCACCCAAATCTACACCAAATCTACCCCTAAACCTCCTAAATCCCCACAAAATCTATCTTATATGGTATTACAAACGATGTAGTGGTAACAAATTCACAAAAAAAATATCGTTTGAGAAAAATGTAGATATAGTTGTTACGATGTGTACTAATAATACAAAAATCGTTAATTCGGTAATAAATTAAGAACTATATATTTTCATTGTTCTCAAATCATTTTTTTATTTGTGATATTTGGTACAATAACATCACTGTACCACCATATAATGTATATGTTGTGTGGATTTAGGGGGTTTATGGGTATATTTGGTGTAGATTTGGGTGGATTTGTGGGAAATAGGTGATTTGGGTGTTTCGTGACACCCGATTTTATGGCCGCATAGCAACTTCAGTAGTTCAGATGTAGAGAGAATATAGGAATAAAATATACGAGCTAGGAAGCAGTTGAGGAATTGTCTAGAGGACAACAAAACGTGCTTGATATTAAGTTCAGTATATAAGGAAACAGTAAGATATTAACAATGCAAATAATTGCAAGTGCGTGCGTATAAATGTATACAAACTGTCAACTTATTTCACACATGCAGGTGCATCAGGGTTGTTTAAACAGAAACTAGTGCATATTTTATTATTTTAGTTTTACAAATACAAATGTGCCACCATATAGTATAATGATCGCTGTTTATAATGAAGGCAAAAAAATAAAAATAAAAAATAAATAAAAAAATAAAAGACACCTCCAATTCTTTTAAATATGTTAAAATATAAAAGGTAAATAAATGTAAATGTATATGTTAAGTGACATACTACAATTAGATGTTAAGCAACATAATACCATTATATGTTAAGCAACATGATACCATTAGATGTTAAGCAACATAAAACCATTAGATGTTAAGCAACATGATACCATTAGATGTTAAGCAACATAATGTCACGGTTATGGATATCTAACAGGTAGATTGATGTTGCATTGTCCGGCCGGCTAGCTCAGTCGGTAGAGCATCGGAACGGTAGTCCGAAGGTCCCGGGTTCGAGCCCCGGTCTGGCTGCACATTTTTCTAGTCCTGTGACATTTGGCGCCCAACGGGGGACCGTGACTGAGTAAACTTCGAGAAACATTCACATGATTCTCTGTACCCATGGAAATTCGAGGACGAATTTCAGTCTGTAGGGGAGTGTGTCACGGTTATGGATATCTAACAGGTAGATTGTTGTTGCATTGTCCGGCCGGCTAGCTCAGTCGGTAGAGCATCGGAACGGTAGTCCGAAGGTCCCGGGTTCGAGCCCCGGTCTGGCTGCACATTTTTCTAGTCCTGTGACAATAATACCATTAGATGTTAAGCAACATAATACTATTAGATGTTAACCAACATAATACTATTAGATGTTAAGCAACATAATACCATTAGATGTTAAGCAACATAATACCATTAGATGTTAACCAACATAATACTATTAGATGTTAAGCAACATAATACCATTAGATGTTAACCAACATAATATTATTAGATGTTAAGCAACATAATACTATTAGATGTTAAGCAACATAATACCATTAGATGTTAAGCAACAAAATACTATTAGATGTTAACCAACATAATACTATTAGATGTTAAACAACATAATACCATTAGATGTTAAGCAACATAATACCATTATATGTTAAGCAACATAATACCATTAGATGTTAAGCAACATAATACCATCATATGTTAAGTAACATAATACCATCATATGTTAAGCAAAATAATACCATTAGATGCTAAGCAACATAATACCATTAGATGTTAAGCAAAACAATACTATTAGATGTTAAGCAACACAATAATATTATATGTTAAGCATTATATGTAAGCAACATGATACCATTAGATGTTAAGCAACATAATACCATGAGATGTTAAGTAACATAATACCATCAGATGTTAAGCAAAATAATACCATTAGATGTTAAGTAACATAATACCATTAGATGTTAAGCAAAATAATACTATTAGATGTTAAGCAACACATTACTATTAGATTTTAAGCAACACAATACCATTAGATGTTAAGTAACATAATACCATTAGATGTTAAGCCACATAATACCATTAGATGTTAAGCAACATAATACTATTATTTGTTAAGAAACATAATACCATTAGATGTTAAGCAACATAATACTATAAGATGTTAAGTAACATAATACCATTAGATGTTAAGCCACATAATACCATTAGATGTTAAGCAACATAATACTATTATATGTTAAGCAACATAATACCATTAGATGTTAAGCAACATAATACTATTATATGTTAAGCAACATAATACCATTAGATGTTAAGCAACATAATACTATAAGATGTTAAGAAACATAATACCATTAGATGTTAAGCAACATAATACTATAAGATGTTAAGCAACATAATACCATTATATGTTAAGCAACATAATACCATTAGATGTTAAGCAACATAATAACATTAGATGTTAAGCAACATAATACCATTAGATGTTAAGCAACATAATACCATTAGATGTTAAACAACATAATACCATTAGATGTTAAGCAACATAATACCATTAGATGTTAAGCAACATAATACCAATAGATGTTAAGCAACCTAATACTGATAGATGTTAAGCAACATGATATGACTAATGATTCTAACAGAGGAGTAAATAATTCGGTTTCAAATGCAAAGCAAAATGTTTTGTGCAAAAATGGTTTTCAAATACTGTTACGAGTATAATGTAACAAGAAATGAAGCTAAACCAGAAACACAAAATTATAATTAACAAATCCATTTACATAAAATATTCACTTACAGAATTATCCAAACAAAAGTATCCAATGTTTCTTTAATTCACATCAGCAAGAGTCCCTTTAATCCAAAACAGTAGTGTCTCTGTAATCCAAATTAATTTCCAATATTTCTGGTTTAGTCCAATTATCCAATTTCACTACTATTATGAATGAGAATAATATGTATTAAATCCTCTCACAATTATATTTTCTAAAAGCATCCAAATCTAAATTAACTTTACTAAATAGAACTCAACTGCTGATGAGCTGCTCCTAGAACAAGCCTGTTTATATACCGTCCAAAGACTGCTCAAAAAATTATCATATAAATTAATTTGCATAAAATAGTCCAATGAGAGCAGTCCAAATTCCATCATAAATGAATTTGTATAAAATAGTCCAATGAAAACAGTCCACATCATCATAAATGAATTTGCATAAATAATTCATATATGTTTACATCTATACTATTTTTAGCTTTCTTCAAGGCCAGATCAATAAAAAAAATGAAACAATGCATGTACACTCTGAGGCACGGGCAACAATACATGTAAACATATAGGTAACACCTTTTCAATTAAAGAAAAAGAATGATTTATGTAATAACGAATCCTTTTTGACGGAATGTAATAAGCAATGCAATAATGTAATAATATTTCAATTTCAACACATATGCCAAAACATATATTACAACATAACAGTTTTCTTTTCAAAATCAACAAGTGTTAACAAATATATTAAATTACACTTGTTTAAATATACACAAGTATCTTAAACACGAGATAGGCATTCTGCAATTTTAATTATTTTTCCTCTGACATGTTTTATCTCAATATCGTACTCTTGCAACATCAAACTCCACCTGATCAATCTTTGATTTTTGTTTCTCATTTTATTTATGAATGTGTGTGGATTGTGATCCCTGAAGACAACTATTGGCGAAATAGACGAAGTTAAATACACTTCAAAATGTTGTAATGCCAAAATGAGTAAAAGACACTCTTTTTCAATGGTGGAATAATTTTTCTGATGCTTGTTGAACTTTTTCGAAAAGTAACAAACTGGATGATCAAACCATTTTTGTCTTCTTGCAGAAGTACTGCACCAGTACAGTCATCAATACGTGAAATTGGAAATGAATCAGTTTTTGTGACGCTGTTGACTTTTCTATAGTCAATACACATCCGGTATGTATTATCCGGTTTGATACAAGAATGCATTGTGAACTCCAGTCACGTTTACTTGGTTCAATGAAATCATTGTCCAATAAGTATAGAATTTCTTCTTTGAGATATTGGTGTTTAGAAGGATTCATTCTATATGTATGCAGTTTTATTGGAGTATTGGAGTAGAATTTACAACATCGACAACATGGTAATTTTGTCAGTTCTTGTTGGAACATCAAAATCAAAAAATAAGTGCTCGTATTCATGTATTAATTGTTTCAGCTCTTGTCTCTGTGATGGTTCTAGATGTGACAGTTTCTCGTCAAGATTTTGCACTGTTTTGTAATTTCGCTAAACCAGGATCATTTTTGTCAAACTGTTCATTATTATTCTGTAATCTGTCACTGGAATTTTCAACTGGGACAGAGCAAACTATATTAACTAAATGTGAAGAAAGGCTATCTCTGTCAATGTATTCTTTTAACACATTAATATGACAAAGTTGACGTTGCTTTCGCCTTCCAGGAGTTTTGATAATTTAAATCACTGATCCTTTTCTCTACTGTATAAGGATCGTGATACCTAGCTTGTAAAGGCTTTCCAGGAATAAGTAATAAAGCACGAACTTTATCACCAGGTTTAAATTTTCTTTCTTGAGCAGTCAAATCATACAATGTTTTTATTTTTGATTGAGATG
The DNA here is from genome assembly GCA_037043455.1 of Cyrtodaria siliqua. NCBI lineage: Eukaryota > Metazoa > Mollusca > Bivalvia > Adapedonta > Hiatellidae > Cyrtodaria > Cyrtodaria siliqua. The sequence continues at coordinate 50,085 of JAWPHD010009994.1, forward strand.
ATTTGAGATTAGACTGAGCTACCTCACAAGCTTTTGACAGTTTATGTCAAAATCAGACAAGTACTGTAGAAGATTCAAAGAAGTGTCTTCTTCTGAGAGAATTTTCTCTTTAAGTAACTTAAGTGGTCCACGCACAGTGTGACCAAAAACTAGTTTAAATGGGCTGAAACCCAGAGATTCTTGAACAGACTCTCTCACGGCAAAAAGCAACAAATGGATACCTTCATCCCAGTCTTTGTTAGTGTCAAAACAATATGACATAAGCATGTTTTTCAGTGTCTGGTGAAATCTTTCTAGAGCACTTTGACTCATACATGACTTGTTGAAATATACTAGACATGAAATTTGACCATTGATCAGACTGGACATATTTTGGAAGGCCAACTAATGAAACAAACTTGACCAGAGCTTTCACAATGGACTTTGTCGTAATATTGCTAAGTGGAATAGCTTCAGGAAATCTTGTTGACGCACACATAATCGTCAACAGATATTGATTACCAGTCTTGGTCTTAGGCAAGGGGCCAACACAGTCCACAACTGTTTACTGAAAGGTTCATCAAATGCAGGAATATGTTGAAGATGGGCTTTGGGAATCTTCTGATTGGGCTTTCCTACCATTTGACAAGTTTGACAAGACTTACAGTATTGCGAAACATCATTTTTGAGATTTGGCCAATAAAAATGACACAACATCTTGTGATATGTCTTATTGACACATTTATAAATGACCAGACAAAGGAGTGTCATGGGTAAACTGAGAATTTCCTGACGATATGAACTAGGAACCACAATTTTATAATTGACAGTTTGTTCAACATCAGCGGGGACATCAAGTGGTTGCCATTTTCTCATCAGGATCCTATGTTTAGTAAAATAACAAACTTGGACTTGTAAAGCTTCTTCTTCACTAACGGCCCTATCAAATAAGCTAGAAATCTCAGGATCTCTATGCTGCTCACTTATAAGTTGTGATCGCGATAGTTTGTCATGATCTTTCTCATTCAAACTAATAGAAAGAGAAAGACCTGGTAAGTGAATGTTATTTTCACTGTAGTCTGTCTGAGATTCAGATGTGCTAATATCAAGAGATTTGTTAACCTTTGTATTATACAACTGACCAATAAAAGTATCAGCCAAGTTAATGACAGAAGAAAGATCATTCTCAATGGCTCTTTTTGCCATAGCTCGAGTAACTGCACAAGCCGGATACAAATCAGGTATTTCTTGTTCAACGGGATCAGGGGATTGATCCAAAGAATGCTTGTCAGATACAAGTGGATTAACCACGACCTTATCTCCTGCTAGGTCATTGCCTAGTAATAAATGGACACCTTCAACTGGAAAAGAAGATTTTATTCCCAAAGCCACAGGTCCAGTAACCAAATCTGATGAAAATAAATAGTATGGAGAGGGACAGATAAATAACCACACTCTACCCCTTGAATAAGTACATTAGTACCAGAATAAGTCTTAATAGGGATAAGCTTGGTTGATTCAGCAATAAGTGATATAGAACCTTCAGACATGAATGGTTCATAACTCTCCAAACAGAATCCGACTGGGATTTCTTGACCTCAAACATTGCACTGTTTCCATATGCAAGACTGGGGTTTAGACCTTAAAGATGTGAGGCCAGCAAGTTGTGTAGCCTCGTTTTTTTTGCTTCCTTTTCAAAGTAAAGCACTCAGAAATGAAGTGGCCTTTCTATTTGCAATAATTGCAAGTAATTTGAGATAAGGATTTTCTATCAGTATTCTCATTAGACGCTTGATGATTAGAAGTACTGGTACTGAAAGTACGAAAATGATATATAGGTCCTATAGAAACCACAGCGTCCGAACGCAATGGCATCGTAGGTCTGCACTGTACTGCAATGACTTGATAATACAATGAAAGAGACAAAAAACAACAGAAAGGGAGCTCAAATAAACAAGACAGTGTAAACAAAACTACATCCCATAAAATGGAATTCTCTAACAATAAAGTCCACATCCAGAGAAACTAACTAAAGAAACACATAAAACATAATAAACATCTCAGGATGTATCCAGAATCGTACTGAACAACCATAGTAGTTGCAGCTAAAGAGAAAACCAATCTAGGGTACGACCAGAAAATCCGAGGGACGAAAGCTCATGCACCCACCTCCCTTAGTTGGGGTTTCAGTAGGTACAATCATAGTTTCCAAGAGGTAGTCCAGTCATCGCACAAGTGAAAAGTGAAGCGAAATGACTGACTTTAGAGGGGTCAGTCACTAAGCATGCAGTGCGCTGTAAAACCAAAGGTTATATCCTTTTCTGACGAACTTCCTGATTAAATTTGTAAAGCGGTCAGAAAACCCGTCACACCCCTTTAACTTTACGAGACTCAAATTTAGAAGTACTGTCGTACGAGTGAGAGGGTTTCGTAAATAAAGAATACTGTTGAGGGCTTGATATTTTAACAAAAGAAACCTTGTGAGTTAGCAAATAATCATCTGCCAAACGTGCAGCATCTTCCAAAGTTTCAGGCTTTTGCTCATCGAAATAGGTTTTATCGTCATTGTTAATACACTTTTTGAACTCTTCAATTAGAATAAAGTGTAAGTTGCCTTAACTTATCATGAGTGCGCTCAATTTTCTTGGATGCACACCATCTATCAAATAATTCTTTCTGGTTCGAGCAAATTCAATGTTTTTGATCACTTTCTTTTTTACAATTTCTAAACTTCTGCCTATATGCATCTGGTACCAATTCATAAGCTTTTAAGATAACATCTTTAACACTTTGGGATGAGGAACTTTGTTCTATAGTTCACTGAGTGTAAACCTCATTAAAATAATCTGTAAAAGTAATGTCCAATGCTCTATTGGCCATTTCAAATTTTCAATAATTGTTTCAAAATGAAAAAATATTTGTCAACTTCCTTTTCTTGAAAATTCGGTACTAATCTAATATGTAAGTAACATCAAAAGTTAGTAGATAAGTGGGAGAGTGGAAGTAAATGTGAACTTGCCTTGCTTGCCAAATTCAATTTGTGCACATCTAATTCAAATTCTCTCCTGTTTTCTTCTTCCTGTAATTTCATTTCTTTATCTCTCATTTCGTTTTCTAATTTCAATTTTTACAATTCTATTTTTTTTTTTTTTTTTTTCTAGATTCTTCAATTCAATTTCTTTTATATTTTATAATTCAATTTGTTTTAATTTTAAATCATATTCTGTTTCTACCAACAAATTTAATGCTTCTTCTCCAAACATTTCTCTATCAAAATTTGCACCAAAATATTTTTAATCTCCGATTTTCTCACAAAATATTTACATTTCGATAACTTTAATATAATGTTTTCAAGCAAGAGCAATTCCTCTTTTTTAAGTGGATCAAATTCCTCCTGGGTAGGCGTAGCAACACATTTTTCAAGATCAAACACCATTTTGATTGTTGCTGGTTTCACTTTTTAGAATATTAAAAATGTACAAAATGTACAATTAATTTCGTGGTTTTATTAAAATAATTTATTCATTATTTTGTTATTCCCAAAAGCAATGTATAAATGATTAAAGCATCAAAAATGTTTTTATCCCGGACGAGCCCCGAATTTCTGTTACGAGTAAAATGTAACAAGAAAGGCATCAAAACCAGCCACACAAAATTATAATTAGACAAATATATTTACATAAAATATTCACTTACAGAATACACAAATCCAATTTTCATTAATATCCAATTTTTTTATTTAAGTCCAAATACAATGATCCAGTGTTCCTTTAATTCACATTAGCAAGTGTCCCTTTAATCCAAAACAGTAAGTGTCTCTTTAATCCAAATTTATTTCCAATATTTCTGGTCTAGTCCCAATATCCAATTTCACTGTTATTATGAATGAGCACAATATATATTAAATCCTCTTACAATTATATTTTCTAAAAGCTTCCAAATCTAAATTAACTTTAAATAAATAGAACTCAACTGCTGATGACCTAAAAGCATCCAAATCTAAATTAACTTTAATAAATAAAACTCAACTGCTGATGAGCTGCTCCCAGAACTAGCCTGTTTATATACCGTCCAAAGACTGCTCCAAATTTCATCAAAAATTAATTTGAATAAAATAGTCCAATGAGAACAGTCCAAATGTCATCATCAATGAATTTGCATTAATAATTTGCATACATGTTTACATCTATACTATTTTCAACTTTCTTCAAGTTTAAATCAATAAAAAATGCAACAATGCACGTACACTCTGAGGCTCGTGCAACAATACATATAGGTAACAATATATGGAATAATCCAAGTACTGTGAATTTAAACATTATATGTGCACATTTAAAAAACGATTAACAGATTTATTGTTTTATTCAAAGTTGAGTTGCAAAAATGGAATCAAGTCAGATGTACTTGAATTTTATAACAATTTCAAATTTAACTTCAGCTATGCAGCGTATGGAGATATTTTACCAAAAGTGTTTTTGTAACACAATTTAGAATTTCAGCACACTCTTTAAGAATTCAAACTGGTGGATATTCTAGAAATACTGAGAATTCCAAGAAATGAACGTTATTGCAAATGCTGTAATAGTACAAATTTAGAAGATGATTATCATTTTATAAATATTTTCCCACGTTACATTGATTTTAGAAAGAGTATTATCAAAATACAGTATACAATTATTGCCTTTTGATGAGGTCAATACATGGTTTTATTGACCCGAGAAAAGGCATATTGACCGAGGACGTAGTCCGAGGTCAGTATCCTTTTTTTCGGGTCGATAAAACCATGTATAGACCGAATTCAAAAGGCAACAATAGTTTTATTATAAAAATCAAAAAATTAAAGAAATTTACCGCCGTAAATGTTGCCCTTTTCGTATTATCGCCTTCTTCATTTTCTATCATTTTTTTTTATATCAGCTATCAAAAAGCAAACCTGTCGGCTGACATTTTGTTGATCCCGATGACGTCATTCTATTGTACATTCGTACCTATTCAAGTTCCCTCGCGCATTTTTATTTTAGCCACGCCTTTGAAAACTCTGGGATTAATTTATTTTGGTCTATAAAAAATTCAGGAGACGTTCTTGATAAAATGTTCAATAAAGGTCAAGTTTCATCAATAAGCACTTATGACTTCTCTACACTATAATCAACCTTACCACATCACCTTATTAAATACAAGCTAATTTCTCTTATTCAAAAAACATTGGCTAGAGAAAATACTACTTTTTTGGCATGTAATAATATTAAAGCGTTTTTTACTAACAATTATACTATGTGGACTTGCTATGAAGTTTGTGAAGCACTCATCTTTCTATTAGATAATATTTTCGTCAGGTATGGAACCACCGTTATAGACAAATTGTTGGTATCCCTATGGGTACGAACTGTCGCAGATTTGTTTTTATTTTCCTATGAAAGAGATTTCATGTTGAGTCTTTCACCAGATACCCAGGCAGATGTTATTGAAGCCTTTAATGACACCTCTCGGTATCTGGATGACATATTGAACATTGACAACCCTTTCTTTCCAACTATGGTTAATAATATTTATCCTAAAGAACTTCAGCTTAACAAAGCTAATATATCTGATGATAAGGCTTCTTTTCTTGATTTAGATCTCTCGATTGAAAATGGTGAAATAATTAGCAAAATCTATGACAAGAGAGATGATTTTAATTTTGAGATTGTTAATTATCCCACATGGATGGGGATGTTCCCCGGGCAACTTTTTATGGGGTGTATGTGTCTCAACTTATTCGTTTTTCAAGAGCTTGTACCCGAGTAGAGGACTTTAATATTCGTAATCTTTGTATGACTAAAAAGCTACTCAATCAGGGTTACCGTTACCATAAACTTCGTAAAACCTTTACAAAATTGTATTATCGTAACCCTGATCTTCTTTCCAAATATAAAAGTAATTTAAGGACTCTTCTGCGACAAGGACTATCACAACCTGACTTCTATGGTGATGTGATTTATAAACTTCGAAAGATTCTTGGTCATGATCACTTTCATTCTATCTTTGTTAAACTTGTTAAAAAGTTTATCAAAAGAGGTTATGACCATATCATTTTGCAAGGTACTGCACTGTGGAGCGCTGTGGTCTAGTGGTAGAGCGTTGTACCCATGATCCAAAAGTCGTGGGTTCGATTCCCGCCATTGCCATATGCGTTGTGTCTCTGAGCAAGACACTTTATCTGCATTGCTTAGTACTGGTTCTACCCAGGAAGACATCGAGAGTGATTCAAATAAGTTCATAGAGCTTTCGTTACAATCGATGTAAAATAAATAAGTTTAATCTAACGTACTGCATGCTTGGTGGTGGATCCATTTACAGTTCGCCACTATGTTTTCCTCTTTAATTGTACGATGACCGGACAAGCTGTGTACCCTATGATGACGCCTACCTAAAGCCCATTAGGACGGTGGCGTTTGATGTTTGTCTATGATCTTTCTTGTCGTGCCCTTAATGGTTTATTCTCTTGTTGCTCTGGCTTCTGCCAAGTCATTGAGTACCTTCATTGTGGCTTTCTAGGCTATTGTTTATTTGTATTATATTTACACGAGCTTATTTGTGTTTTACTTATATTGCCTACTGATGCTGCCTTGTTGTTTAGAGAGTAGATCATGGCGGAGATTTCTTTATTTACACTGTCCTGTTTTAATGGGATGACAGTAGGGTAAGTGTGAGGTTTGGTGCACCCTAGAACCGGTTTAAACCCCCAGTGGCCTACTTTGCCACTGACCGTTCCAAGGCGGTAGCCCTATTGTCAACCCTTTTGAGTTTGTGGTGTCGTTTGCATTTATTATTACTTTTGCCTTCTTGTTTTTCTGTTTGCGTGTTTGTTTCTGTGTTTTGTGGTTGACTGTCCTCCTTGAATGCTACTTTCCCTGTCGGATCTTTTTTTATATTTCTTTTTGAGTCAATACGAAAAGTCAATATACATTTCTCAGGTAAATACGTCTTTTTAACAGGAATCATGTGACCAGCCTTGATCCAATAGAATTTCTTTTCTTAATTTTTTGATTTTATAATAATATATAATGTCAGACCTAGCATGTTTAAATCTTTTGATTTTTAACAAAATAAATAGCAGAAAATACTGAAATTATCAATATGCATTAGAAAGGTATTACAAAGTATTAGTATTGTAAATACTCAGGAACAAATTTTCATCCCAGAAATAACGTATCATAGACATATATAACCATTATTTTGTTGTGTTGTTCATTCTCAAATAGAAATGTAATAATTATTTTTTATAATTTATATAGTATAGTTTATTCTCAACTAGATATATAATAAATAGTGTATTTACTTTAATGATCAAAATAGCACTATGCACTTTTCCGCTGGTCACGTGACCAAAAGAGCACTATGCACTGTTCCGCTGGTCACCTGACTATTATTAAACAGTGAGATAAACAGCTTGTCAAGACGGATAGAGAATGAACTGATCAGTAAACATGTAAGTACTAAATAGTCCAATGAGAACAGTCAAAATGTCATCATAAATGATCCAATACATGTTTACATCTATACTATTTCTAAAAATGCAACAATGCACGTACACTCTGAGGCTCGTGCAACAAAACATGTAAACATATGGGTAACAATATATCGAATAATCCAAATACTGTGAATTTAAACATTGGATGTGCACATTTAAAAAACGATTAAATGATTTATTATTTGATTCAAAGTTGAGTTGCGAAAATGGAATCAAGTCAGGTGTACATGAATTTTATAACAATTTCAAATTTAACTTCAGCTATCCAAATATTTTACCAAAAAAGTTTTTGTAAACGATTTAGAATTTCATCACACTCTTTAAGAATTCAAACTGGTGGAATTCCAAGAAATGAACGTTATTGAAAATGCTGTAATAGTACAAATTCAGAAGATGATTATCATTTTAAAATTATTCGCCCACCTTACATTGATTCTAGAAAGAGTATTATCAAAAAACAGTATATAATGTCAGACCTAGCATGTTTGAATCTTTAGATTTTTAACAGAAAAATAGTCAGAAAATTACTGAAATTATCAATATACATTAGAAAGGTATTACAAAGTATTAGTATTGTAAATACGCAGGAACAAATTTTCATCCCAGAAATATCGTACCATAGACATATATAACCATTATTTTGTTGTGTTGTTCATTCTCAAATAGAAATGTAATAATTATTTTTTATAATTTATATAGAATAGTTTATTCTCAACTAGATATAAAAAATAGTGAATTTACTTTAATGATCAAAATAGCACTATGCACTGTTCCGCTGGTCACGTGACCAAAAGAGCACTATGCACTGTTCCACTGCTCAGCTGACTAATATATTTGTATATGTGATTTGCATTTATATATGGTACATATTGTACAAGTCAAAATAAAATAATTGTTGTGTTCTGAAAGACTTTCAAAAAAAAGATAGTTAGTTTTATTTGTGCTTACCTGTTTACTGATCAGTTCATTCTCTATCCGTCTTGACAAGCTGTTTATCTCACTGTTTAATAATAAAACCCGCAGGTGGGTGTCGATCACGAGCGGAACTTTATTTGTTCTTAAAACCGCTCGCAACATTTTATTTATTTATTTATTTATTTATTTTTGTTAAAAGATATGAACGTTCAAAATATGGGTTTATAACATGAAACAAAGTCAAATCACTTTTGCTCAATCTTGTTTATGTGGTAGATTGTTCAGGATGTGTACAAACCGAACAAAAAAAGGAAAGATATAAAAATCGGAAAGGGAAAGTAGCATTCAATGACGACAGTCAACCATAAAAACACAAAAACAAACACGCAAACAGACCGCAAACGAGAAGGCAAAAGTAATAATACGACATCACAAACCCGGTTACAAATCAGGTATTTTATCTTCAATGGGATCAGGGGATTGATCAAAAGAATGCTTGTCACATACAAATTCAATGTTGCTTTTTGTTATAGATTGCAGTAGTATAGTGAACATAGTTCACTTATATATGGAGCCAGGAGCCGTGGCAACGGAGTAATGGGGTAATGATGACGTCATAGGTCACGTGGCATCATAGCCCTTCCTACATCCGGGTCACCCGAGGTCACTTCCGAAGATCGGCCTCGCCCATTTACTCTGACATCGCGGGTTTTTCCCAACCACGCATTCGGTTTCTTTTCCGGCGACTCATCGCGGTAGTGAGACGTTCGGGCGCCTAAAGTGGGATTTTCAGGTACGATATTTTCCCCCGCCTACGCTTTATTCAACTTCGTCCTAGCGCCTCGAAACTGGCACAGCCTGAGAGCTCACGTCGAATTGATTCCAAAAATATATACACGTATACGTCTATCTGTTATAGTTACGGATATATAAACATTTACAGTTAGTCACGTGACAAACACATTAGGCCACGCTCACAAAATTAGTTTTTTAAGCGTATCTCCCTTATTTCGGAACCGAAATGGTCAGGATTGATTCGTTGCAGAGGTCTCGACGAGAGGAGTATTCATTTTGACTTAGATGTAAAGTCAGTCCTAGTACCGGAAGTAGAGAATAGATAAACAGGAAGTGAGACCAGTTTTAGTAGCGTATCTCACTTATTTCTGGACCGAAATGCTCAAGGTTGGTATCGTTACGAAGGTCTCGGAGAGAGGAGTATTATTTAATTGTGTCATTACTAGTAATAATAAACAAAGGGATTACGTTGAGGCGCCTTGGGGCTTAGGGAGAACGGGGTGGGGATTATGATTAAGGTGCGGTCACATGAGAAAAGTAGTCGCACGCTCGACTGGTTTGATGTATTTAGAGTACATAAGTCCTGTTTCATTGGAGTTTGTATAATCTGTAAGAGTTTTTAGGTTTTTAGAGCATGTATAATACTCCAGTCAATATTAAATTTATCCATACATTTATTTTTAAGTGCAATTGTTTGGTTAATTTCATACCTGGATGTCATGCTTATTTTAATCCTATACTTGACAGCTTAGTGTTAAGAGATCTATGGTGTATATGTAACGCTTCATTTCAAGAAATGTGACATTTTCCGACACTGCTTTTAAATTATTTTCTTTGTTCCCAAACATATCTTTTATATCACTTGGATTAAGCTTACGTCTCAAATTAAGTAATAGTTCTACATCAATTTACAATGTTTGAGTGTGTTTACAAGGCCAAAATATATGTTCTATTGTTTCTATGGTTTCCGTGCAAAATGTACATTTTTCATTTGACTTGATGTTGAGCAGAGTCCGATATTTGTTTGCTGGAATTATTCTATGCAACAATCTTACTTGCAACCATTGAAGGTTGGTGTCTTTAGTTATTTGAAAAGGTCTATTATAGAATATACTCCAGTCCTTTTCATTTATTGCATACATTTTATTGCACTTAGTTTGACTAGTAGGTATTGCTGTATTTTTATTTAAAGTGTCATACATTGGCTGTGTTCCTTTTTTGTTTGTAGTATTGGGTAAATATTGTACCAAGATTTAAGAAAAAAACTTTGTTCTCCTATCCGAATATTATAGTTATAAATCTGTGGCATTTTAAGATATCTTTCGTAAGAATCCACTTCATGTGTGTCTAAAAAAACAATATATGATTTAATAAATACTGAAAAGAGGATCCCTTGGGAGCAACAAACACAAACAAGAGATACAAGTAGTAATTATTATTGAACCTGTTCAGGAGAGGTAATGAAAAGTGCAACACCTCTCACGCCTCCTATCATCGGTTTAAGCGATATTCTACTTTAAAGCCACAATACTGGACTTGATGATCCCAAAGGACAGTAAGTAATAACACTACTGATTTGTAGTCGGGGTAACTTCTTACGGCCACCACACAGCACTAAACAAACGCTAGTTTGAATGTCAATAAGTACTGAAAAGAAGATCCCTTGGGAGCAACAAACACAAACAAGAGATAAATGCAGCGGTCTTGGTTTTATTGAGTCTGTTCATGAGGGGTAATGCAAAGTGCAATACCTCTCACGCCTCCTAGCACCGGCTTAGTCGATATTCTACTTTAAATATAGATATAAAAATCGAACAGGAAAAGCAGCATTCAAGGACGACAGTCAACCACAAACACACACAGACACAAAGAACACATTTAATAACAAACTTAAAGATGTATAAAAGGCCAATAAGACATCACAAACACAAAAAGGGTTGACAATAGGGCTACCGCCTTGGAACGGTCATCGGCAAAAAAGGCCGCTGGGCATTTAAACCAGCTTCTAGGGTGCACCAAACCTCACACTTACCCTACCGTCATCCCAACGGGACAGTGTAATTAAAGAAATCCCCGCTATGAACTATTCTCTAACCAACAAGGCATCATTAAGTAAAACACAGAGATGCTCATGTATATTTAAAAACAAAAAAGTAGCCTAGAGAGCCACAAAGAAGGTACTCGATGACTTGGCAGAAGCCAGAGCAACAAGAGAATAAACCATTGAGGGCACGAAAAGATAAGACCGCAGACAAACGTCACCGTCCTTTTGGGTTTTAGGTAGACGTCATAATAGGGGCCACAGCCTGTCCGGTCATCGAGCAATTAAATATCAATAAGGTACTCGGTGACTTGGCAAAAGCCAGAGCAACAAGAGAACAAACCATTGGGGGCACGATAAGACAAGATTGTCGACAAACATCAAACGTTACCGTCCTTTTGGGTTTTAGGTAGACGTCATCATAGGGTCAACAGTCTGTCCGGTCATCGCACAGTTAAAGAAGAAAGCATAGTGGCAAACTGTAAATGGGTCCACCACCAAGCGTGCAGTACGTTACAAAATGATAGGGTCATAACCTCTTTTGATAAACCTTTAAACATGTTTAACAAAAATAGTATAAAAGTGATCATGATCAAGCATTATGAAGTTTGTAAATCACATCACCACAGAAGTCAGGTTGTGATAGTCCTTGTCACAGAAGGGTTCTTAAATTACTTTTATATTTGGAACGAAGATCAGGGTTACGATAATAAAAGTGTGCAAATTATTTTCGAAGTTTATGGTAACGGTAGCTTTGATGGAGTAGCTTTTTAGTTATACAAAGATTACAAATATTAAAGTCCTCAACTCGAGTACAAGCTATAGAAAAACGAATAAGTTGAGACCATATACCCCATAAGAAGTTCGGGGAACATCCCCATCTAAATTGGGATAATTAACAATATCAAAATTAAAATCATCTCTCTTGTCATATATTTTGCTAATTATTTCACCATTTTCAATGGAGAGATGTAACTGGAGAAAAGAAGCGTTATTATCAGAAATATTACTTTGTTAAGTTGAAGTTCCTTAGGGTATATATTATTAACCATATTAGAAAAGAAAAGGTTGTCGATGTTCAATATGTCATTCAGATGCCGAGATGTGACCTTCTGTGACAAGGACTATCACAACCTGATTTCTATGGTGACGTGATTTACAAACTTCGTAAGATCCTTGGTCATGATCACTTTCATACTATATTTGTTAAACTTGTTAAGAGGTTTATCAAAAGAGGTTATGGCCCTACATTTTGCAACGCACTGCATGCTTGGTGGTGGACTCATTTACAGATCGCCACTATGCTTTCCTCTTTAACTGTGCGAGGACCGGACAAACTGTTGACCCTATGATGACGTCTACCTAAAACCCAAAAGGACGGTGACGTTTGATGTTTGTCGACAATCTTGTCTTATCGTGCCCCCAATAGTTTGTTCTCTTGTTGCTCTGGCTTTTGCCAAGTCACTGAGTACCTTATTGATATACATATATACGAGCATCATTGTGTTTTACTTATATCGCCTATTAATGCTGCATTAATGGTTAGAGAATAGTTCATGGCGGGGATTTCTTTATTGACACTGTCCCATTTTCTTAGGATGAAAGTAGGGTAAGTGAGAGATTTGGTGCACCCTAGAACCTGGTTTAAACGCCCTGCGGCCTTTTATGCCACTGACCGTTCCAAGGCGGTAGCCCTATTGTCAACCCTTTTGTGTTTGTGATGTCTTATTTGGTCTTTTATACATCTTTAAAAGTGTTCTTTGTTTTTGTGTGTGTTTGTGGTTGACTGTCGTCCTTGAATGCTACTTTTCCTGTTCGATTTTATATCTATATTTACCTTTTCAAACACAATCAACAAAACATACCATATTCCCTTATATTCTAGAAATGTCAGGCTCCATCATGACATTCCTTATTATACTGACGAGTTGTGGCGATTTGATTATAGTTGAAGTTATTCACATCATTATGCATTAGAAAACAAATGTGTTTGACGTAAGACCATCGATGCCACTTTAGCAATTAAAGTCGAACATGTCCGATTCATGTCTCAAGCCATGTTTGTCACTGCTAGATATATTTGTTTTAATCTTATCTAACCACAGGCTTGTCTGTAAGAGTCACATTGTCAGGGTAAGGGGCAGTTTATGGGCGCCCATTATCACTTCTGTAATATTCAATGTTGCCTGCACTCATCATATAGTTTCCATTTAATCAGTTAAGATAAGTCCGCGACGTTTCAGTACTTGTAGAAAGAACCCAAACAGTTGCTAGTTTTTTAGAGAATTTCTATACAAAATGATGTCACTGGAACAAAAGTATTTATTTATATTGCCTATCCAATGTAATATATTAAGTGCATTTGACATTTTCAGGAGCATCCGTAAACATGACAAGTTTAAATAATTTCCAAATTTGCCTTTTAACATGTACATATCTATAGTCGACCCAGTGTTTTTTCATATTTAATAATACTCACTTTTTTTAAAGAACTATGGTCAATTCAGTATGCTTTCCATGTTACAGCTATTTAGTAACGTGCGTGTATGTTTTTTTCTTATACTGTTGCGTTAAGAAATTATTCCCATTGGATTCCTAATAAATTAATATGATATCACTTTTAAATTAGTTGTTCGTGTTTTATTTATTAAGTTAGGCAGACATGTTTTATTCATTTACAGTGTGATAGATAAACGAATCATAGTCTGATATGTATAAGCAGACTCACCAAGAGACCTTGAACGGTTTGCAATCGATGGTCATTATTAAATTTTAAGCGACACATATACATTTTGTTTGCACAGAAATTCACCAAAACAGTGATATTCAAAGCTTCCCATTAATATAAAAAAGATACCATGCGACCTTAACATCCAGTATGTTTACAACATTTCGTGACCATACCTTATATATATTTTGAATTATGCTCTTAAGAAAAACATTTAAATGTGTTTAAGTATATATATTAGCAACAGCCACCGGAAGACACTATTTATATGTGAGTACCAAGTTGTATGACATGTTTTCAATGAAATAAAAGCAACTCGCCTCTCGATGGGAATCAAGAAATGTGTGTTTGAAATATTCTGCAGAAAATACATCTCGTTACAATGTAATTTGACGTACATTATATCACATCATGCCCGATCCAAGAAGAACTAGTATTAGTATTAATACGCATGTGAATTCCAATCTGACTCCGAGAAGCCGTCTGAAACAAACACATATTGTCAATTTGGATATTTCCCTCTATATATTGCGCACCCAATTTAAAATGGTAATATCTAGATTAACCCTATGGTGATCTTTGACGGGTCCGAGGTTAATCCAAAGCCATAAGGGTTAATGTAACACTTTAAATGTATAACCCATTCCAAGATATTGTAACAGGGACTATGTGATATGGGGAACAATCATAATGTTTTCAACGCAAATGCTAATGTGTGCGCTCCGGTCTATTGTTTTGTAAATCCAATTAAGATGTAAGATAAGAAAATGTTAAGATTAGCATATGACTAGTCCTTTATATAGACTTGCCCCTGATTTTGGCATTTATTTACGGTTGAATTTCTTCTGTACTTGAAACCAATGAACATTACTATGTCAGTATATGAAAGGAAGACAATCCAATGATTTCTTAATATTTGTTTGTATTGCCTGCATAGCACGGCAGACACTTATGGATCACTTTGTCCATCGTCGTCGCCATCACACTTTAACCTGCAACCTAACCTTGGCCATAATAATTTGAAAAGTATTTGGCATAGTTCATAAACTTCACTCACATCTTCGACTTACCTGTGTTAAACATGACCTATAACTTACTGACTTTCATTTTGGCATTTTTTTGGGAGAGTTATGCAACTTTTTATAGTTAGATTGTACATGCTAAAATAAGCGCAAGGCAAGTGACCCAAGTGTTCTGTGGAACATCCTTCTAGTTTTGTATTTGATTAACTCCATGTAGCCAGCAGCTGTCATTGTTAACATAGAGTTATAGAGTAAAACTTGTACCGACTACTTCTCTGAAACTATTTGACATATTGTCATGAAACTTCACATGAATGATAATCTAGGTATCAAAACCTATCAGTAGAGCTTCAAGGTCATTGACCTCTTGTTGTTGTCCGCTTCTAGAGATATACAAATTAATATTCCAAGCCTTCCTTCTCTTGCCAGATGCATTTTACACGGCGGCACTCACAAGGTTTATGACCCGGGACTCTTTACCTTTTTTTGCCCCCGCCACCGAATGGTGAGGGGACATATAGCGTTACCCATGTCCGTCCATCCTTCAGTCCCGAAAAGTTTGTGTGTCTATTTCCTCCCACACGTTTCAATCGATTGTTTCGAAACTTTACAGGATGCTTACCTATGATGTCAAGATGTGCATGTCGTTTCGGCGTCCAAATCGACGCAGTATTCCTGGAGTAATGGCCCCTTTTTCGTCAAATTTTACGGGACAATACCTTGTGTGTCTATCTCCTCCATCACTTTTAAACCGATTGCTTTGAAACTTTACAGGATACTTACCTATGATGTCAAGATATGCATATTGTTTCCGCGTCAAGATCGACCCAAAATTACCGGAGTTATTGTCCATTTTTTAACAAATGTTACGTCAACATATCTTGTGTGTCTATCTTCTCTCACACCTTTTAACCGATTGCTTCGAAACTTCACAGGTGCTTACGTATTATGTCAAAATATGCATATAGTTTCGGCATCAAAATAGACCAAGTATTACTGGAGTTATGGCCCCTTTTTGTCAAATTTTACGTGAAAATATCTTGTGTGTCTATCTCCTTCCACACTTACAGAATGCCTACCTATGATGTCTAGATGTACATACCTTTTTCGGCATCAAAATCGACCCAGTATTACCGGAGTTATTGACCCTTTTTGTCAAATTTTACGTCACTATCTTACCCCCGGTGTCAGCGTATTATCCCCCCAGTATAGCTATGAAATGTGACGGTCACAAGAAGAAGGAGAAGAAGAACAGAACAAATTCAATAGGTCTTTCCGCTGAAATGCGTGGAAAGCCCTAATAACACAATGTTTATAAAATCACATCCTTACCTACCATTTCTTAAAGCTTCACAATTATCTCAATTTTCATGTCTCTAAAAAGGCGTGCTTAACTTTTTTTTGTTCAGTATATAAATAAGTAAACACGTAATCGTTAAATAAAAATCAAAAGTGTGCATTAGAACTGACTGATGATATTTTCTTAAAACTTTAACCACATCCTTGTGAAAAAAAAGAGTAATTTCATTCGTAGTTGTAATTGTTATGACAACACACGTGACTCGCCACATTGCACCTCTAGCAATATACAAGGTGCTTTGAGGGCGTACGTGATTTTATGTGCGAAAAGAATTGTGTGCTCCAGATAAGACGCGTATCTGCGTAATTACGCATATTTTTGCACCAAAAACGCATTAAAACTAACATTAATGCGTACAAAAAGCATTAAAAAATCGCCGATAAATATTGAGAACCAAGTTCCTACATACACACTAATAGCTTAGAAAAGTAAAGTTTGCCCAGTCATTGTTGAAATTTGAAGTACTTAATGACAATCAAGTGCCTCCAAGAAATTTTACTTGTAGATGCTTGCAAGAAAAAAGTAAATGGTATTTTTGTCGGCTGTTTGACACAAATTAATGTCATTTAAAAAAAGACAATGTTAATATATGTGTAAGGGGAAGAGGAAATACAAACTATGTTTTATGGTAATGACTGAAGAGTAAATATTTTACAGTAATGCTTTGTCCAAAACCTGTTTTTAAGAATACGCATTTGTAAATTTAAATACGTCATGTTTTGTTTGTTCGTGAGAACAACACGCATTGTGCTGAAAGCGCATCTGGAGCTGTTAAAATAATACATATTAGTTTGTTATTGTGGTTACGAATGCAGATTTGTTTATGAAAATAAATTTGAACGTATTGTGTCGTAATTTTGACGTTTTGGTTTTAGAAATACGATTTATTTGTTTGTTTGAATGATATTTTACGTAACTTTTAGCACATGTTAGGCCATATATGACGGTCGACTTTTATCAGATAGAGGCAGACCACCCCATTTTTCCTGGATAGAATGAATGAATGAATGTATTGTGTTTTACTGCACGTCGACACATAAATAGGTCATATTGTGCGCAAAAATTGATGAAAAATGAAGAAATGAAGTATTAATTAAAAATTAATGTAAATATATAAAGATAAAACTATTAAAAAAAAAAGGGATGATAAGGTGTAATATAAACTATGTATGTAAATCAACAAATGCCCGTCATCGGGTATATAAACAAATAAATATATATAAGAACACATTTCAATGCTTTATATAGTCTGACCTCTTTTAGGAAATCTAAAACAAGACTAAAATCTACAGTATCAAATAACTCTTTCATAGTATTAACATTGTTTTCCTGGATAGAGGCAGTACTGTATACCTCACGTCAGAATCGAAAACAAGAGCGTATGAGACTGAAACACGTGTATCTCGGGTGATGCATAACTATACAGCTTTTTAGCCTCCAGTAATTCAAATATCCAATGCACCTTTTAAGAAATGGAATAACTGATTTAAAATTAAACGAGTTGTTGGTAGTAATTCTATTTACATTATACACTGTGATTATAGTAAACAACAAGAAATGTCACTGTAAGTGACAAATGCTCATGAAGTGGTTTTGACATTTGACCTCTAAGTGTGACCTTGACCTTAGAGCAACGGACCTGGATTTTGTACGCGACACGTCGTCTTGTTATGTTGAGTACTTGTGCCACGTTATTTGAAAATCCGTCCAGGAATGCCAGAGTTACTGACCGGACACGATTGTACGGACTGACTGACGGACGGACGGTGCGACTACTATATGCCGCCCTTCAAATAGAATAGAACATAGTTGCGGATCCATGAGTTGAGTCTTGAACGGCAGGCCATGAGGTTTCTAATGCACACCCACAATCAGATTTACTTTCTTACATGGAAACAGCTCGTGATATTTAAAAAAACACGTTTTTACCTGTTTACAACCATTCATAGGCCAGTAATTATAACTTACTGGTCCGTTGTGGGTCTTTGAGCCCAAACAAACAGAATATAACACTTAAGGTGGTGCCATAGACGTACTAGATGTTGCGCCATACAATGATATAGAGTTTAATAACCGGTGTTTGCGAAATATGGGAGATATTTTCAGTATCTCAAAAACACTGGTTATTAAACTATATATTACATAATTTAAAATGATATTTTATTAAAATTTCTAATGATTCACGCCTTTTTACACCAATTTGCACGAGAACGTCAAGACGACGTTACGTCATACAAACAAACTCTTCGTTAATTTCCGTAATCGTTATTCCCTAGTGGCGGAATCTGACGAGACGTCCGTAAAACAATCGGAACGTCATTTGGCGTTCCCGCCCTGACGAAAAAGGCCGAGCAATGTTCTGTACTGGGAAACTGGGAGATATTTCCCAGTAGACCGAACGAGTAGATATAGCTTTTCTATTCCCAGTATTTCCTATACAAATCACAGAAAAATGATTACCTATATAACAGGTAATATACATGTATATTACCTGTTATTAATTAACTACTTAATATCTGCCGTGGTTTTCAGGAAACTGCACGCATCATATGGTAAAAACATATGAAGAGAAACTCGGCCAAGCCGGCTAAAACTTGATCTC
Source organism: Cyrtodaria siliqua (assembly GCA_037043455.1). NCBI lineage: Eukaryota > Metazoa > Mollusca > Bivalvia > Adapedonta > Hiatellidae > Cyrtodaria > Cyrtodaria siliqua. Next base: position 69,040 of record JAWPHD010009994.1, read on the forward strand.
TTAGAGTATCTAAATTGAAATCATTTCCGACCGGAGACAGATTAGTACCACCGGCTTCGGACCTGTAAAACCACCAGCAGTCCGACGGTCAATATATAATATAATAACTTTATTCAGCATTAAACATTCGATACAACGTTTATATCCTATACACATAACACATATACAATACAGTGAGAACATCAAAGAAAACATGTGAGAAAATAAGGAAAAAAAAACAACATGGCATACAAAATCTACATTGAAGATTACAGAGAAGCGCAATAGCTTAAAGATAAATGGCCACCCTTTTTGTAGTAGTATCAATTAACAAATTTAACTCTTAAACATCATAAGAAGTATGTACAAGTAAGTATTATTTGCATGACGTAGATACTACTTTTACCACTGCATGACTGCACGGGGAAATGAGGTAAATCTGAATTGTATAGCTGCACAACTATTGCCAGATAATTGATAAATACATTTACCTGTGAATTAATTTACCCGTTCAAAGTTTTCTACGTCATCAAATAAAATCTTATTCTCGCTTTACACAGATATTGCAATGTGTGAACTGTAAATATCTATTGTTGTGTACTGATTTCGATTTAAATAAACATAAACATGTACTTGAAATAAAACATGGTTGGAGAACTTTAAATGGAAAAAAGGTTGAAAAGTGGTATCATTATGAGCCTCTTCCATTCTGCTCTTTACAACCTAATGAACGAACAAAATAATTTATACGGCGACGTTTCATTTACATGGCTTGCACAGATGCCGACCCCAAATTTAAACGCTGTATAATATCAAACCAGATAATAATCACAGTAGTAGTGGCGTCGGTTGGGCATCACGACTGCGCATGCGCGAGCTCATTTGCATGAATGGATGACATCATGCTTTAACAAGAGGGCCATGATGGCCCTATATCGCTCACCTGAGTTAATTTGAACCATATATAATCTGTGCAAGTGTGGTTAAGATTGTTCAAGAAATGTGGGCTCTGTTGTGTATAACAACATTGATATAGACAGTTTAAGACACTGACAAAGTTTGGTAAAGATCAAATACAAAATGAAGGTGCTAGAGAGTAACACATTGGGAAGAGCCAAATGTGACCCCAGGGCTACATGTAATATATGAGAGCTGTGTGCTTTGTGGTTTTAGAGAAGAAGATTTTTTAATTTTTTCCCTATACAAGTCTATGTAAAACGTGACCCCTGGGGCTGGGCCAAATGTGAACCCAGGGTCACCATTTGAACAAACTTGGTAAAGGACCATAAGAGTATAGTAAATGCGAAATATTAAACCTCTGGCTCTTGTAGTTCCAGAGAAGAAGACTTTAATACCATGAGCTTATAGTAAATGCAAAATATCAAACCTTTGGCTCTTGTAGTCCCCGGGGGTGGGGGGGGGGAGGGACAAATTTGACCCAAGGGTCACCATTTGAACAAACTAAGTAGAGGACCATAAGCTGATGCTACATGTAATACATGAGAGCTCCGTGCCATGTGATATTCCAGAGAAGAAGATTTTTTCAGTTTTTCCCTATACAAGCCTATGTAAAACTGTGACCCCCAGGCGGGGCCAAATGTGACCCCTGGGTCACCATTTGAACAAACTTGGTAGAGAACCATAAGCTTATAGCAAATGCAAAATATTAAACCTCTGGCTCTTGCAGTTTCAGAGAAGAAGATTTTTAAATTTTTCCCTATACATGTCTATGTAAAACATGTGTCCCTTGGGGCGGGGCCAAATGTGACCCCAGGGTCACCATTTGAACAAATTTGGTAAAGGACCATAAGCTTATAGTAAATGCAAAATATCAAACCTCTGGCTCTTGCAGTTTCCGAGAAGAAGATTTTTTAAAAAAAAATCCTATATAAGTCTATGTAAAACTGTGACCCCCGAGGCGGGGACAAATTTGACCCCAGGATCACCATTTTAACAAACTAAGTAGAGGACCATAAGCTGATGCTACATGTAATACATGAGAGCTCCGTGCCATGTGGTTTCAGAGTTGAAGATTTTTTTCAGTTTTTCCCTATACAAGCCTATGTAAAACTGTGACCCCCGGGGCGGGGCCAAATATGACCACTGGGTCAACATTTGAACAAACTTGGTAGAGGACCATAAGCTTATAGCAAATGCAAAATATTAAACCTCTGGCTCTTGCAGTTTCAGAGAAGAAGATTTAAAAAAAAAAATCCTATATAAGTCTATGTAAAATTGTGACACACGGGGAGGGGACAAACTTGACCTCAGGGTCACCATTTTAACAAACTTAGTAGAGGACCATAAGCTGATGCTACATGTAATACATGAGACCTCTGTGCCTAGTGGTTTCAGAGTAGAAGATTTTTAAAAGTTTTTTCCTATATGTCTATATGAAAAAACTGCAAAATCTCAATATACAAACTTTGGACCCATGGGGCATGGCCATTTTTGAACCCGGGGACTTCATTTGAACAAACTTGATAGTCTAGACGTTGGCGATCAGTTTAAAAGAAAAACTGTTGAAATCTGTCCAGCGGTTCTTGAGAAGAAGATTTTTTAAGGTTTCAACCATATATGGTAATGGCGGCCATCTTGGATGTCGCACTGACCTAATTTTAACAAATCTAAAAACCATTCATCTAAGGATCATCCATGTGAAGTTTGGTCAAAATTGGCCAAGCGGTTTCTGAGGAGAAGTCGTTTGAAGCAAAAGTTAACGACGACGGATGACGGACGACGGACGACGGACGACGGACGAAGAGTGATCCCAATAGCTCACCTTTGAGCCTTCGGCTCAGGTGAGCTAAAAATAGAAGCAGACGTGGTATAAAGTAGGACACGCATTGCTAGAGGGATTAACCTATGACACTCGTCCTATCGCGTGGGTACGCTAAAGGATTAAGGAACTGATGTAATACCATTTGTTCGAACATCCTGTCACTAATCCCCATGTGCTCGCGCATGCTCAGTCGTGATGCCCAACCGACCCATTTACTACTAATCACCTCCAGAAATATTGACCAGAAATACACTCCGGGAAATCCATTTAAAACCTTAAAATTCTCCGGCCATGTTTTGTTTCATGAACATGTTTATGTTTATTTAAGTCGAAATCAATACACAACAACAGATATTTACAAGTCACAAGTTGCAATATCTGTGAAAAGCAAGAATAAGATTTGATTTTATGGCGTACATAATTTTGAACAGGTAAATTAATCCACAGGTAAATGTATTTATCAATTATCTGGCAATAGTTGTGCAGCTATACAATTCAGATTTACAATATAAATAAATTGTAACGACATTATCTCATTTCCCTGTTCAATCACGCAGTGGTAAAAGTAGTATCTACGTCATGCAAATAATACTTACTTTTACAAATAACTTTAGTAGCAGTTTTAAATATATGTTTCTCTCTGGGACTATCAAGAACTGTTCATAATTTTATGATGTTTAACAGTTAAATTTGTTAATTGATAATACTACAAAAAGGGTGGCCATTTATCTTTAAGAGTTCTCTGTTCTCAGATCATTTCCACTAAGATTTACTACAATCACCATAGTATAGGAAGCCATAACCGTCAACATGTGGATATTTACAAATCATTCAATGATGGTCACTTTTACCCGTGTATTTACTTATAGTCAATTTCAATTCTTCTTTTCCAATTTTTTAGTAAATACTAACTTACAGTAAAGTTTATTTTCAATGTGCGGGGCAGATATAGGGAAGTTGAACGGGTAGTGCCTCTTGTTAAGTTATTTGTCCCTGCAGCAGATGACGTTTTCTAGGTTACGCCACTTAACTTGGACAATTTCAAAACCAGTTGCAACAGACTAGACACATCAGAGTTATAGCCTTTGATTTTTTAAAAATTGTTTTCCGGTAGGCCTTAGACTATTCAAGCCAGTAGAGTGATACAGGCCCTCTTGTGTATCTTGTTACCGGAAGACTATAAGAATCTTTCATGGGTATCCGGTGAAGATAGGGAATTCCAACCCGAGGTATACGTGTTTTTATCGGAACCGAGGCTCTGCCGAAGTTCCGATTAAAACACTTATACCGAGGGTAGGAATTCCCTATTTGAAACGAATACCCATTATAGATTCTTCTTTTTGCATATCAGACACATGTTGTGCATTGACGCGGCCAGATATTGACGTTTTGCATGTTTTTCTGCATACCGGAAGTTGGCGCGCGTGAATTTTATCTCGACCCTAGAGTGAGATGGAAATATCTAGCCCCGGTAAAATGACGGATTTTAAGATTCTTGCATACCGGACAAGGATATCCGTCTTTTTACCGGGGCCAGATATTTCCATTTCACCCTAGGGTCGAGATAAAATTCACGTGCGCCATCTTAAAGAAGATAGGGAATTCCAACCCGAGTTATAAGTGTTTTTATCGGAACCGAGGCTCTGCCGAGGTTCCGATTAAAACACTTATACCGAGGGTTGGAATTCCCTATCTGAACCGAATACCCATGATAGATTCTTTTCATGCATATCATAGACATGTATCTCGTTGACGACGCCAGCTACTAACGTTTTGCATGTTTTCTTGCATACCGGATTTTGTCGCGCGTGAATTTTATCTCGACCCTAGGGTGAGATGGAAATTTCTTGGATACCGGGCAAGGATATCCGCCATTTTACCGGGCTAGATATTTCCATCTCACCCTAGGGTCGAGATAAAATTCACGCGCGCCAACATCCGCTATGCAGGAAAACATGCAAAACGTTAATAGATGGCGGCGTCAACGCACAATATTTCTCTAATATGCAAGAAAAACAATCTATCATGGGTATTCGGTTCAGATAGGGAATTCCAACCCTCGGTATAAATGTTTTAATCAAAACCTCGGCAGAGCCTCGGATCCGATAAAAACAAGTATACCTCGGGTTTAAATTCCCTATCTTCACCGGATACCCATGAAAGATTCTTATAATCTAGCCCCGATGAAATAATGACGGATATCCTTGTCCGGTATGCAAGAAATCCTTGTCCGGTAAGCAAGAATACTTAATACACGCCACTCTGTAAATGACATAATTTTAGACATGGAGGTCATCTTGAGTTTGGCCATAAAACACAAATATGTCTATCCATCAGCAATTTCATAATATAATATTCTAGTCTAGAATTGTAACAGTTTAATGACAATTGATAACAATATATTTGGAATTGATTGACCCTCAAAGATTTTGGTAGGTCGCCCAAGATTGCCAAGTAGGCTATAAGTATGTAAAATTTATGGAAATTTTAAAATGTCCTGCCATCTTGCAAATATTCATAGTCTTTCCTATCAAACCTTGCAATCTCATTACTTTCAGTACTTTGATTTATCATAAGGCCAGAAATTATGTAGGGGAAATAACCGTGCAAGTGATGTGGCAAATATCGCCGCCAGATGTTGTACCGTTTCACTATTCACGTAATGAAATCAGTTTCTGTCGAACGGATTGCGTTTGCATTGCACCGACTTTGTTTTCGCCCGATTATTTTACTTACCACCAGACTAAATGTGTTTGCGTTAAACTGATTCATATTGCATCATGCTGATTTACTTTGTTCTGTATCACGTCACATTTGTCGATGAATCGTTTAAGTTTTCATCGTACCGACTTGTAATTTATTGTATTGCATTAGATTTTTTGTCAAATGGTTTGTCACTGCCCTGAATGATTTCTAATTGCGTCGTATGGTTTGACATTTTACACCGTATCATTTCACTTCGAACCATATCAATTCATTGAACAGAGTTTACACGTCGCATCGAATCAATATGTACGTCATTAAATGACTTTATGTTGAATTAAATGGCCTGTCATTGAATGGTTTGTAAATATTCACATTTTGACGTTTATTGCTTCCCATACCTTTGGGCTTGGTCTAAGCAACTGCAACTGCAATTCATGCCTGAAGTCCTGCCACGACATTCCACGGACGCCGAACAATCCAGCCTTTGTTTCGTTTGGTAGCAATCGTGAACGCTCTGCCAATCGGGTTCCGAAGCAGTGTACGAGATGTTGCGAATGGTTTGGTAGAGACAAATTTGGATTCCATTTAACTATCTACAGTACAACTGGCATTATCAATAACGTAAACATATGCCTTAATAATCCAACTATCAGACAAGAATTTACTAAGTACACTGAAAGGAAAAAGAAACGTGACACGGGAATTTCCTTTCGGAAAAAATGACTAAAACAACAAATAACACAGCAAATAGTATTCCTGCAAAGTTTCATTATTGACAGAGTACGCGTTTGGTGCAAACTTAGGATGCAACATTTTGCAAACTCTTTACGTTAAATACAGTACTGAACTGGCTCAATTTTGCAAAGACTGTAATTAAAAGTACTGTGATTAAAACGTCTACAACATCACAGTTGTGTACTTTCTCTAACTAACTGCAACTGTTTTTTTTTAAAAAAACATCTTAAGACTTCTTGGAATATAATTTATATGGAATTAAGTATGCAGGTATATACAATATATAGCGGAAATTCCCGTGTCGCGTTTCTTTGTCCTTTCAGTATATATACTGGCGTCCAAAACTGTATTTATAAATCAACGCAATATCCCTCTAACTACCTAGGTTTTCATAGGCAGACATTTACTTCAGAACAACAATTTAAATTGTCAATAATTTACAAGAAATGAAAAATAAAACGAAACATTACTCAACCCGGTTGTGGCCTTTTATTCTCCATTTATTTTATAATATTACATTTGATGTTGTGTAGATTTATGCAGATAAGAGTTTGTAATAGTGCTAATGATACAATTTACTATATAAGTTGTCTTTTATTCATAGCGAGTCCTACAATATTGACAATTTAAATTGTTGTTTAATTTAATTTCTTCTGACGTAAATAGCTGCCTTTGAAAACCTTGATAGGGTTTGAACACCAGTAGAGAGGTAGCAAATTATTGTCTGATAGTTAGATTATTATGGCATAGATTTACATAATTGATAATGCCAGTTGTACTGTAGATAATTAAATGGAATACGCGTTTCAGACTGTATGACTTCTTCACTGTCACACATTCATGGAATATGAAGTGTGTATTGTCAATCTCTCTGAGATTGTTTATTATATTGTCACTATCATTCAATCCTTCTGAGGTTGCTTATTATATTGTCATTATCATTCAATCCCTCTGAGGTTGCTTATTATATTGTCATTATCATTCAATCCCTCTAAGGTTGCTTAGTATATTGTCATTATCATTCAATCCCTCTGAGGTTGCTTATTATATTGTCACTATCATTCAATCCCTCTGAGGTTGCTTATTATATTGTCACTATCATTCAATCCCTCTGAGGTTGCTTATTATATTGTCACTATCATTCAATCCCTCTGAGGTTGCTTATTATATTGTCATTATCATTCAATCCCTCTGAGGTTGCTTATTATATTGTCATTATCATAATATAATGTGTTAGCGGGATGTAAAGCCAGTCATTCACCCATTCATGGTGTCTATGCTTGAACATTAATGATACTCTTCACACATTAATGATAAACTTCACGATTGAATTATTGTGTTGTAAGTTTTGATAACTTATAGTATTCTAATACTATTGTGAGATTTCATTTTTGTTAAAATGCGTCTTTTACTGTATTACACGTTTTGTTAAAGTTTAGAATAATATTAATTCAAACGAAGGCTTGAAATTCGGGTTTATTCATTCTGCATTGCAATCTGTTATTAGGTATAGAGGTGATACCACAGAGATATCGTAGAGTACATTTATTTTTGATACAACTTTAAAACTGAGTGTATATTTTACAGTCAGGAGTGGATGTAGATCGTTATTGTCGGAAGCGTGGCCCACGAGGTCGTAGCAGGTGGGAAGCAGAGTGGTTTTTAGCTCCGCCGTCCACTTATCATAGCAACACATGACAACGGAAAGTAGTACGTCATTTTCCGTCAACGTCAAAAAAAAGTGAAACAGCCGCCATTTTCTTTTTTTTAAACGCGTAATCTGGAAGATTGTAACAAGTTTACATGATTAAAATTTTAGTTCCCTTTTAAGTTTCGTCATCTTCAGCTGTATTGACTTTTAGATGCTTTACTGCGCGAGAAATTTCGAGATTCACCCATTTAAAATTCCGAAGCGAGGGGAAGTAACTCGTAAGAGATGTCATTGTTAAAATGCGTTTAAAAATGGTAACACTTGTGTTCTTTTCTAATGAAATACAAGGAGATACTAAAAATATGTTGTTTAAGCTTAAATAGGACATGGCGTGTACTACATGTTACGAACATCATGGAATTTCTTTATAAAAATTACACGCTAAAACGATAAAATGTTCGACTCGGCACTGTCGGTCAAAAAATATAACGAGTGTAAAGTCATTGAATGTCTACAGGTGCGTATTCGGTATTCGGTGAAGGGGCTCACACTAAGTCTGAAAAGTAGTCTGTAGCCTATATTTAAAAAGGCTGACCGCTGTTCAGCTTCTCGTTGTGCATTTTGATGGCCAATCTGGAATTATGGAACTCAACTGGCCACCCGCTAATGTTTTTTTATTTATTTTTTATTGGCGAGTATCACCATATGCAGCCATATTTAACATCAAAATATACTAAAACAAAGCTGCAGTCCAATTTATTTGGTTATCCCTCACCGGCCCGTCACCACCACCATCACCCACCCCACCCATAAAAAAAATAAAAAATGCGGATCTGGTCAGGGTAGGTGTCTCATTAGAATCGCAGAAACCGCCCTACTCCTACTTTTGCTTATTAAACATGCTCGGAGAATAGACTTCGATATATAAACTTCAGATAGGAGGATTTATGTCCGCTTACGATGGACGAGGCTAAACACACTGAAGAAACTCAGTGGCGCCGTTGTCTTGAACCCGGATCCTGTGCTCTAAAGATTTTAAGTGCACCGCATTGTCCGCTACACCGACACTTGACAAAACAAATATAACGGCTTAATATGTCAAACTAGTATAGACATGGAAATATCAGTTTCCAGATTGTTATTAGTGGGAAGCGGTCACTAAGTCGACCTTGAACTAGAAGTGTGTTCCATCACCCATGAACACTTGCTTCGCCTGCTGACAGTGCTGTTTGCTTATTTCCAAGGTTAGGTTGCAGGTTAGGCTGATAAATAGGGCATAACCTGCCAAAATGAAAGTCAGAGGTATTGCACATGTGTAACAACATCCATTGAGATGAAGACGTTGGTGAAGTTTCATGAACACAATTAAAATACTTTTCAATTGATGGCCAAGGTTAGGTTGCAGGTTAAAGCATGACAAAGTGATCGATAAGTGTCTGCCATCCTAAGCAGTAGACACAAAAATAAGTGTTCAGTTCTCATATGAATACATCCGTCATGCGGATATTTTTTATGCACTCTTCAACCCAATGAATTTTACTTGACCAGGCTACATTTGCTTTATCAGACGAGTACCGCTAAAACATGTTTCGAGATGCTAATTTCAAATTCAGTGCTCGATATACACTTCAAGATTGCCATCATCGGCCCATGTGTCACTTTAATTACAAAAGATCTATTTTAAAAGCTTGAATAAACAATAAATAAATTAAAATGACCTTGTGTTCCCAAAAGGCAGTTTTTCAGTTTCAGATACATGCATGACTGTACGCAAATGGAAACTTTTTTTTACATACAATGTAGATCCAACTGAACCAAAGAATAAATAATACAATATTTTATATATATTATATTTATAAACTAAACATCTATTAAATACTACAATAATGAAATTTACTTCATACTTACAACATACTTACAACAAAAAAATCAATGTCATATATGGCCTAAAATGTGTTAAAATGATGTAAAACACCAAAAGTTTTTTGAATGTGAGCATCTACTGTCAATGTATGACATTGTATACATTTGGTGCTTTTTAACAGCTTTACATATTATATAGTCTCTGTGAGGTATAATTATGTTCATTTTGGTTCTTTAAAAAAATAATGTCTGCTTAGTCCTCGGGATTGCCAAACTGAAGTCACCATCATGATCAGGCGAACACATCTCAAGCGGGATACGCAGTAAAAAGTATATACTGTAACGCATAAGGCCGAAGAAAAATTAACCGCGTTTCTGATTTGGCCTAATAAAATGAATATATTTCCTTGAGTTTAGAATCTTGCGATCACAGTATTGTCAACTTTTTTGGTTAAATCCACGTCTTCCAGGGTTGCATTGGTATTTGAAGAACGAAGGGCATCTGGAAACCTATGATGCTTCTCTGAAATGAACAAAAAAAGTTGTTAAAAAGGATGGATGGTGGATGGATTGGTGGTACAAAATATATAAGCCATATGATATATGCATGGAATTTCACATGAATCAACAGAGTGTCCTGTTATTTTTAAAAGGATTTTAACTTTGGCTGTCGTATATACCGTATTTCCTCTAACAGTAGCTCCCGGGCACTATGGAAAGTGCGAAGGGGGGGGAGTGTATTTTTAAAAGGATTTTAACTTTGGCTGTCGTATATACCGTATTTCCTCTAACAGTAGCTCCCGGGCACTATGGAAAGTGCGAAGGGGGGGGGGGGGGGGGGGGGGGGGGGGTGCTAATATTATGATACAAATTTTCAATATATTTCACCTCCTTTCCCCGGACTGTTTCCTTATAGAATTACTGTACGGCGATCTTTTACTGTTACACCGGTATTCACTTAACCAAAACATGACTGTACCGAGTATATTACTGTCATCACTCTGCATCTATATGATACACATTTCTGTCAAACTTGACGATTACAAAACGGGTTGGTTGCATATGAATTAACCAATAATAAAAGATAAACTAAATAGTAAATTGAAAGTAACGAGATAAATAAAAGCGGTAATTGTATTGATGATGATAGCGCTTTAAGGTTTATGTCATAGACCATACTGGTGTCGAAGGTAAAAAACTCCCGTAATCAAATCCATAAGCGGTAAAAACAGTGTGTTTTTTAGAAACTTTTAATTTAATCAAATCCATTAGCGGTAAAAACATTGCGTTTTTTAGGAACTTTTAATTTTTGAAGACGGTAAGGTTTCTTAAAACAGGTGGGGCTCTTCTAATAGAGGAAATACGGTATTAATATATAGGTAAATTGACATCACAGAGAAATGTGAACGTTTAACATCAACTTGTATGGGTTTTTTGTGTGATAAATAGAATCTCACAAAATCATCTATTATTTTTAAACTCTTCAGTAAACATTAAACATTATTTGATGGCGCGACAAGCCGCGCATTGTATATATTTGCCAACTCGTTTAATAAATCCGCACTCGATCATGGAAGATCAGCTATTATATCCGCCGAGAAATAAATATTTAATCATTATTCTCCCATCACTGCTAAAATCAACAAAATATTCTGAAGTATATAATTTTTTTAGGTCACACATAGATGAAATATTACATTTTTATATTGTGCCCGGCCTTCGCACAGTATAGGTTATTTAGAGCCGCCCCAGAGAGAGGAAAAGGATACATAGGAATCTGGGAACCGTGCCCTACTCTTATTATCGAATAGATTCCTGTTGTTCCTTAACGTGCTTGGAGGATCGACTGATACACGGGACCGCCCGGTTTACGTCCCCATCCGAAGGATGAGGTTAAGGGAAAGTGTGTTTCCCAAGAACACATCGACGGAAAGGATGAGATATGAAATGCCTGTATATTATTCTCTATAATTATAGTATAACTGTGTAATTTATATATTATTACTAATTGCTGATATTATTGCACCAATCATATATTTAAACCTATGGTAGAATAACGAAGACAAATAATACATCTAAATTTTAGTTAATTATATGCAAGCAGTTGTGAAGTGAAATTGATACGGGACTAATAAACTGTGATACTAATGTTCGACAAAATCTTCAAGATTGCCATATGTCCCTTTAAAGTGTCCTATTATTTGTAATTTAACTGGGGCGGTCTTTAATAATATCGCTGTAAAGTGACAACAGCACAGAGAAACGTTCATGTTGTATCATGTGTATCCATTGTTTTATGTGATGGAATTTCACAATATCTCAACAAAACAAACAAAAAAGTAAAGTATTCCAATGAGCTGGGACAATTATACTTATAGTTAGGCACTCCTCTTTTTTTTTTAAAGTAGCTATCCCGCCAAATAACTACAAAATAGCACTAGAAAACCGTTTATCGAAACATTTTACGTGTCTACGTCAATTTCTCAAATTTTACGTCATTGACGTCATCGTGTTTTGGTTCCTATGGCAACCATTTACCAACGTTGCGTTTGAGTGGACTTTATTTTTGAAAAGTAAATTGAAAGGCCTTACAAATGGTACATATGTTCTTGATAACAATTTAAACCGTTACTGAGATATAGATGGTTATTGGTGTTTACACATATCGCTTACCTATGACCTTGACCTTTGACCTGATAACCTGATTTTCCCAGACTTGGTCAAGGTCACATAGTGGCACATATATGACATCATTGTTGGCTGTAGCTGGCTCGGTTTTCGAAATAAACTTAGAAGTTTCTATTTTAGCCTGTTTAAAATTAAACCAGTATGGCCGCCATATCTGATGACGTCATCAACACCTTTTTCACACGATCGATAGAAGATGATGAAAACATGATTGTGGTAAAGTTTCAAAATGGTCATGCAATAATTGTATTTTTGACGATTTTTTTCCAGTTTTTAAGCGTCTGACGTCTCTGACGCATCACGTTATGACGTCTTGACCCCGCATGACCTTCTGGCACAACTAGACCATGACCTTTACAATCTGTGAAAGTTTCATTCAAATCCGACCATAAATGTCTGAGATCTAGCGCTAACAAGATTTTCATCATGACGTCACTGGCGGCCATCTTGGATGACGTCATCACCCAAAAACCTTCGCGGCACTATTCCAGTATGAGCTCTATCACTGTGTAAACTTTAGAGGCCGTGCGACCAGTTGTCACTATGAAAAGTGGCGGTGAGAAGAAGAAAGTCAAAATGTTGCCGAACAACAACAATAGGTCTTTCCACTGGAAGGTGGAAAGCCCTTATAAGAAGAATAAACAGAACGAACACAAGAGGTTTTCCACTGAAAAGGTGGAAAGCCCTAATTAATACATTAAATTATATAGACTCTCTGGAGATTAGAATCATATCTATACGGCGAAATCGTTTAATTAGTTTGTTTGAGTATATCAATCAAATTGTGGTTAATGTAAAATGAGTTTTATCTTTAATTCCAAAATAACGGCTTGGAATAGAACATAAATCACGCGAAGAACTTCAGCAATCTCTACTTTATAAGCATCAAACATGATCATTGATTTGTAACTATCAACGTAAAACCCCATCCATTTATATATCTCTGTCAATATATAAAGACTATAGTTAACCTACTGTGGGCATTTGACATCATCTAAATCAACTCTGCACATGCAGCAGAATTTAGCCGACCACCTCTCCCGTTACCATTTGCATAAACCTCTCTACAATACAGACACCCCGTTACTTTTATACGGACTTTTCTTATTGGTGTGTTAATGGACGCCATTTTAAACAACACTTTTATAGATATACACGCGCTATGTACATAGTTATTCCGATGTCGTCATTTTGTTTAGAAACACACTAAAAAAACTACCACATTTTATGTGCAGTTTCTACAAGCACTGAAACGTCAGGGTTTTACATTTGCTAGCATACTTAACGAATTAAATGAAAATGTATTAAACTAAGATGTATACAGACAAAGGTGTTGTGTAGCACACCCATTGCAGCACAGAAAGTGTCTGCCTGCGGAAGTCGCATTATGGCGGCCAGTAACTAATTATCGATTGTTTTTTTAAAATAATGCATTTTCACTAACTTAGTGTGCCATCTTTTATATGATAATCACATTATATGTGACATGTTTTAAGCACTGTCATGTTAAAATTGTAAGTTTTTGATTCTGTTTTGCTTATACGGAAATGAGTGTATGAATATAATATGGTGGCATTTCAGTGTTCATGTTTTTAAATAGTGTAGTATTCATAGATGAGACAAGTTCTTTCTTAGAAGATACACGACGCTACCTTTCCTGAGATGTTTTGGCAGCACATGGATCATTTGTCATGAGAATGTATGTTTTATTGATTGTTGCTCGTATAAATTGCATTTAAGGTACGATTGTGTTCAAAAGTATACCAATTCCAATAGGTGCTAATTAACACAAAAACTTCTTTCAGTGAGCTAAGTATCTATCATTAAATGGAGTTAAATATCTGTGAGAACAAGGTCGGAATGCTCCGAGACACATTTGGGTCATGTCTGCACTCATAATGCTCTTGCATATCAGGAAATGCTAAATTTTACATACCTACTTCGGCGTTTTAAAACGTTATTCCATACTGATAACCCCGTGAGTCAAAATCAGCCATTTACCTACTTTTTGGAAGTTTTTTATGGGTTCACATTTTATAGCCTCCAAAAAAAAAAAAAGAATGCATATTCCAATACACCAAAATAAACTTAGAAGTACTCAAAACTGAAAAAAAACATCATACATGTGCTTCATACTTATTATAAATACCATCCATGCACCTAAAAGATGCTTAGTTGATTTCTTTCTGATTTACACCATGGACATTCATGCGAAACTGAGGAGTGCCCCCTTATATTAGAAGGAGTGTATAACGGATATTTCAATAATAAAGCACATTTAAAAACATTTTTACTAAAACAATGTGATAACCTGTTTACAATTACCTGTTAAATGTTTTAATTTTACAACACGTAAACTTTTTAAGCCGAAATTAAGGTTTTATTTCATACCCCAGCCAACCCCGTTTTCGCTTCTTGGAGGAGGGGTTGGATGGGGTATGAAAGATAATACATTAAATAAATAAATATAAATTTCGAAGAACGCCGACATCCCCACAACACACATGTAGGACAACAACGACATAGAAATGTATATATATTCAAACGAAACGTGTGAGACAGCTCAAACATAAAAAGTTGACTGTAGAAATACCGCAATGGAACGGTCAGCCATCAGTCGTTTGATAACCGGTCTTTCGGAATTTCTTTCGTAACAACTAAATGTTTGATTTGATCTTGAGACTGTTGGGCAAGTTTCTGCTGTCTTCAATTCAGATGACTGTGTTCTGTGAATGCTTCAGTGGCTCTTCGGCTTTTATGCCTACATGTATATACCGTACAAGAGGTATCTCTTGACCTCATTCCGAATCTATTCATTTAAATGACAAGTCTAATGATTCATTCGATATAAAACAAAGTATGACATGAACAATAATGTGTTTCACAATTTTGCTGCGTCCATATTTCTGAAACTGGGGAAAGAATAAGTTTTTAATGAAATATTTTCATTTATTAAATGTAAAGAAGTGGAATACGTATGTGTTTTTTTTGCTAGATTTCGGTTTTCTCGATTTAAACGAACATTAACATGAAATTTAGTTATTTGAAAGTGATCAAATTTATAACAAGAAAAGCTATAATACATGTATTATAGCATGGGGAGTACGGACATATTTGAAAGGCAGTGAAAGGATGATATGATTATCATGACATATTAGCAAGAATTTGACCGATCGATTATCAGTCAAGTGAGACATGTCCAAAATTGGGGAGGGGACACAATCTGTGTTTGCCAACTTCAGTACTTTATAAATAAAACAATGAAGTTATATAATAAGTGTATTCAAAGCCTTATAGTTACATTGTCTTTTGGTTTTGTCTGATTTCAAAATGCCAGTTTGGATGAATGTATTATATACAGTAACAAATGTTTCCATATTTCACGATAAGGGTAACACTACGTATAGCCGCTTCACTTTCATGGAAGCGCAAATAAATATTATGGAATGATTTTTTAACACTATTATAATTGTGTAATGAACAATGTTATATGTATTTATTCTAAAGTTGTGATTATCCCAGAACTAAGTTTGTACAGCTCAGTAAGTGTGCCAGGTTCCCTGCCAGGACTTGAACCTGGATCTCTCTTCTCGAAAGAAAAGCATGCTTCCTTACACTACAGAGGTGTTCCCAACAGAACAGAGCGTACACAAAATTAATTAGCCAACTTAAATTTAGATTAAACATATTTTACTTCAAATTATGTATATTTACATAATCCATTCTAGGCACTGATCTTAACTCTTACAGTATGTCCTTTGTATGTGCCAGATGAAGCTGCAGGTTATGCTTATAAATTAATTCCAACACTTCATTAAAAAGAAACCCAGTGAAAACAAGCGAAGTACCAAGTCCACTATATGTGAAATCACACATCGTAAAATAATGGATACTCCTCAATCCTGCCAAATTTCAGAAGACATAATTGTTTTATTTAAATTAACAGCATCCTCGAACTTTGACCAACCGACCTGAATAACAATCCAGTGCTTCCTTTCAATGAGTTTCACATTTTGATGAAGTTTTGATAAACTCCATTTAGGCTGTTGTGAGTGCCACCTTGTGAAATGCATCTGGCAAAGAGAAGGAAGGCTTGGATTATTGTTTATATCTCTGAAAACGGACAACAACAAGAGGTCAACGACCCTGAAGCTCTATTATTAGGAGTTGATAGATTAGCATTCATGTGAATTTTTATGAAAATCTGTCAAGTAGTTTCAGAGGAGTAGTCGCTACAAATGTTTACTATATAACTCTACGTAAACAAAGATGGTCGCTGGCTGCCATGTTTAATATCGAATTTCAACAAGGACCAACATCATGTCATGCTGGTCAATTTAGAAAAAGTTCCATATCTGATTAAATATCAGTTATAGTTTTTAAGAAGTAGTCGTTACAGATTTATTTATGTTTTAAATTATTTTTAGCCATGGCGACCATCTTGAAATTCCGGCTAACCTGAAATTTTGGTAGGATCGACTAGACATCAAGAGCAACATATTTAGCCAGGGCGACCATCTTGAAATAGCGGCCGACCTGAAATTATGCTAGGATCAACTAGACATCAAGTGCAACATTCCCGTGAAGTTTCATGAAAATCCGTCAAGTAGTTTCAGAGTAGTCGCTACAAGTCTTTATTATGTTACTCTATGTAAACAAAGATGGCTGTTGGCGGCCATTTTTGATGTCGAATCAAAATAATTTTCGACAAGAAAAAAAAACATTTGGAGCGACTACTTTTTGAAAACTGTATGTGATATTGATATGGCACTTTTTCTAAAATTATCATCATGACATGATGTTGATCCAAGCATTTAGAGTCTAAAAGTATTTTTTTGAGGAAATACAGTTACTGCTGCTCATAAAAATCCACAAAATCTGGTACATAGCCCAGTTTAGTTTTTTTTTAATGTGAGTGGTAGCAGTCAAGGTACTCTTTTCGGCTTTCACTAAACAGTTTGCACCTAAATTCATACGCATTTTGAGCACCCACAAATGTGTCACATTTTGCTGTCAGTGTCGTCTAATCGCTGTTCATCCAATCTCACACTTTTGTTTTCTCACCTGCAACAAGAAAAGAAAATATCCATGGGCAATTATTAAAATATCTCAAACCGAAGAACACACCCCTACTTTTTATGGTGTAAGAATCATCCTACAGTCACATGCAAGGGAGCTAAGTGCATAGTGAGACCTGAATGTGTATGTCATATTTTACAGAAAGATGCCGAGACACTATAACAGAAATATGTCAAATGGGACGGTTCTAGAAGCCACCGTACAAACGGCATTACAAGAAATTTTAATTAACAAAAATAGCTTTAATTCTGTCGCTGAAAAGTTCAGTATACCAAACACAACATCGCATAGGTACCTGAAGTAAGTAGATGGGGGCAATATTGAAAATGTACAAATTACTTACTCTAAACGCCTTCAGATCTTCACTAATGAACAGTAAACATCACTTGAAAACTATATCAAGTTTTCTGCAGCTATTTACTTCGAACTTACGCCGATGGATACAAAATACTTTGGCATAAGAATGTGCAAGGTTTTTGGAATACCGATCCCTTAGTCATGGCATCGTGACAAGATGGCCGGACCTGATTGGTTTTCAGGTTTTATGTCGATATAGATATAAAAATCGAATAGGAAAAGCAGCATTCAAGGACGAAAGTCAACCACAAACACATATAGAAACAAAGAACAAATTTAAAGATGAATAAAAGGCCAAATAAGACATCACAAACTCAAAAGGATTGACAATAGGGCTACCGCCTTGGAACGGTTAGTGGCAAAAAAGGCCGCTTGGGGTTTAAACCAGGTTCTAGGCACCAAACCTCACACTTACCCTACTGTCAACCCAATAAAACGGGACAGTGTAAATAAACAATGTTGATGAAACGGGTATTACAACCGTACAAAAACCGCGAAGTATCATAGTGATAAAGGGGACAAAGCAAGTGGATTTGATGACTTCAGGGGAGAGGGGAACATAATAACAATGTGTCTGGCGGTAAATACAAATGGTAACGTTGTGCCGCTAATGCTAATTTTCTCTAGGAAGAATTTCAAAGAGCATTTCATACGTGATGGTCCAGTAATGTGTGTAGATGCTGCAAATCTGTCCGGGTGGATGACTAGAGAACACTTTCTGGACTTCTGAAACATTTTGTGGAGCATGTAAGGCCATCTACTGAAAGGCCTGTTCTACTGTTACTCGATAACCGTGTTTCACACGTTCACGCACCTGTACTGGATTTTGCAAAGAAGAATGGGATAGTGATGCTACCTTTCCCGCCGCACTGCAGCCATAAATTACAACCGTTAGATAGATCTGTATAAGGCCCATTGAAAAACACATCCAGTACGAACAAGACAGGTGGATGAAAATTTATCCCGGGAAACCAATGACCATTTCCGATTTGCCAAGTATTCTACGAACAACGTTGCCGAAAGCTGTAACACCTCACAACGTCACACGTGGATTTGAAGTTGCCGGCATTGCGTCATACCATCCAGACGTGTTCACCTATGTGGATTTGTATCCGTCTTACGTGACGCACCGCCCTGAGCCAACGACACTGCAAATGGAAAGTGAAAAGTGTGATGCTGAAGCTGACGAAGGTCAAACTGAAGAAACTCTGACAGCAGACACAGTAGAAGATACTAGTAACAATAGTGAACTGCCAACAAGTGAAACCAGAGTAAGCTCAGAAATATCAGATGATGACAGGAATGTTAACAACAAATCGGTTGAAACAGATGCAAATGTAGCTAATGGGACAGAGATTTCTAACTGGGATGTAATAGAGAAGTATCTTACGAATAGAAACATTTCGTGAGAGAATGTCACGGGTGATGACCATTGCCTGTATGCAGTGCAGTCTGCTATGCTTAACAGCAATTTTGACAGCCTGTCGATTGAGGAAATGGGTGATCAACTTACTCAGGAAGTCGCGAACAATTCCCAGTTCTACAACAAATTTGCAATCGAAGGCCAAACTATTGAAACGGATCTACAGCAGTATATCACCAACAGAGAATACGGCAAAAACACTGGAGATTTAGTGTTGGCAGCTTTGAATAGTGCACTGGAACTAAAACAACTGTTGTTCAATTTGACTGACGTACAGTTAAGGAAATCGACATAGAGCCTGTGAGATCTAGCGTCATTCCAACAAAGCACATACTGTTGGCCTATCACAGAGAAAATTACCAAGCAGTGAGGAAAGTGGACAATCAGGAAGTAAATGGTACACATATTGAGAATACAGCCAGAAAAAACGCGACGAATAACACTAACGAAAACAAGCACACAGTTGTTGAGACCAAACGTATTTACGTCAGAGTCAATGAGACCATTCTCTAAGACCGGAGAAAGGAAACAAGAAAAGGGGAGACGCAGATGGAAATCTGCAATACTTAAAGATACGCCAGAAATGTTACGAGCAGTTGAAAAGACCTAGCAAAAGGTCACAGAAGGTTGAAACAGCAAAGAAGAGCAAGAAAATTGAACCCAGCCGTTCTATTCTGAAGAAAAAGTCAGAAACCCAAGCGCAGAAAACTACAGGACAGTGAGTCCGATACTTCGGAAGATGAATGGTATTGCTTAATGTGCATGGAACCCTATTCAAATAGTAAGGCAAGAGAAAAGTGGGTTCAATGCATTATATGCAAGAAATGGGCAGCCAGATCCCATTTTTGTATGTTAGAGCCGTGACTGATGATTCTGACTATGTTTATTAGTTAAGAATATGTGTATGTATACACTGCTGTGTATTGAACAGGGCTTTGTTTAAAATCGGTGCACTGAGGCAAATTTTAAAATGACCTTAATGGAGAGTTTCTACAAATTCAGATGGTACCCCTTATGTAATGAGCCCTACAACTGTCATATATCAATATTGTGGTAATTGCGATAAGTACAGACCCATGTCAGCCTGCACCTCCACACAGTCTTATTACGGTCTACACAGTTCATTGTTGGGTCAGAGAGGCTCCGGGCGAACAGTGTAGACCCTGGTCAGACTGCAAGAACATGCAGAATAATCTGGACCTGAACACGTCGGAAATGCCACAAGGTTGATTTTCTTGAAACGCAACTGGTATTAGTTGAAATACCTACTACTGTATGTAGTTTGTGTTAATGTTTATAGTTTAATAATTGAAATACCTGTGTTTGCCTACTTAGTTGTGTAGTCATGTGTTAATAGTTATAGTTTAATAGTTGAGATACCTGTGTTTGCCTACTAAGTTGTGTAGTCATGTGTTAATAATTATAGTTTAATAGTTGAAATACCTGTGTTTGCCGACTTAGTTGAGTAGTCATGTGTTAACAGTTATAGTTTAGTAGTTGAACTGTTTGCCTACTATGTAGTTTGAATGCGTTTATAGTAACTGTTACAGTCTTCTATGATATTTTAGTACAGGTTAGTGTTCATTTTTATGCATTAATTAAATTAAATTGGCAACCGACGGCGCAGCATTTAACCTACTTCGTCCAGCTAGGTTCTGTTTTGTTTCTTGTTGTTGTTTTTTATCAAAATGATGGCCACTTTTACCCCTGTATTTACTTATAGTCTATTTCAATTCTAATTTGTATTTTTATTTTTTTAGTGAATACTACAGTAACGTTTCTTTTCAATGTGTGGGACAGACGTAGGGAAGTTGAATCAACGGATAGTGCCTCTTGTTAAGTTATTTGTCCCTGCAGCAGAAGGCGTTTTCTAGGTTACGCCATTGAACTTGGACAAGTTCAAAACCAGTAGCATCAGACTAGACACATCACAGTTATAGCCTTTGATTTTTAACAAAAAAAGTTTTCCAGTAGGCCTTAGACTATTCAAGCCAGTAGAGTGATACAGGCCCTCTTGTGCATCTTGTTCCCGGAAGACTACTTAATACACGCCACTCTGTAAATGACATAATTTAGACATGGAAGTCATCTTGAGTGACAGTTTGGCCATAAAACACAAATCTGTCTATCCATCAGCAATTCCATAAAATAATATTCTAGTCTAGATTTGAAACGGTTTAATGACAATTGATTACAATATATTTGGAATGGATCGACCCTCTAAGATTTGTGTAGGTCGCCCAAGATCGCCAAGTTGGCTAAAACTATGTCAAATGTATGGACATTTTAAATGTCCAGCAATCGTGCAAATATTCATACAGTATTTCCTATCAAACCTTGCAATCTCAGTACTTTCAGTACTTTGATTATGAGCTAGGAAGATTTGAGAATCTCTCTGTCCATCGATCGAGGCATCTGACATATATCATAATAAAGGATCGGAATTCACAAAGATCATGGTACAACAGTACAGGATCATTTATCATGCCTAACCATTTTATAAAAATATAAATTAGTTTTTGTGAGCGTCTCGGGTCCGACTTTAAATTGACTAAAATAACTCCTTAATTAAAAGGAAATTCATTATGCACAGTAATATGAGGTATCTTAAGCTACGCACCTAGGTTAATTAAAAGAGTTTACGCTCGGAGCCAGTCAAAATGTATGTTGAATTCTACGTAATTTGCATTTGTTCAATCAATAATAATAATTATACGAATAGTATAAGCAAATGGTATTTGCGTACTATTTATTAAGTGTTGATAACATTATACGAATAATGTATTTAAACTTATGGTTAAAAAAAAGACGAAAAGGTTATACATTTGTTTTCATTATATGCAAGCAGGTTTTAAGTCAAAATGATACTGGATAAATGAATGGAGTCATGGCAGTGGTGGTTGGGGTGGGGGGTGGGTATTAGGGATAATAGGGATAATACGGTATTGGAGGGGGCGGGGGGGGGGGGGGGTATTAGGGATAATAGGGATAATACTGTGGGGGCGGGTATTAGGGATAATAGGGATAATACGGTATTGGAGGGGGGTATTAGGGATAATACGGTATTTTCAAGATTGCCATGTGTTCCTTTAAGACCAGAGTCAAAATGATACTGGATAAATAAATGGAGACGCTAATTTCAATACTTGATAAACATTTCAAGATTGCCATGTTTCGGTATTAGGGATAATACGGTATTTTCAAGATTGCCATGTGTTCCTTTAAGACCAGAGTCAAAGTGATACTGGATAAATAAATGGAGACGCTAATTTCAAGATTTGATAAACATTTCAAGATTGCCATGTTTCGGTATTATGGATAATACGGTATTTTCAAGATTGCAATGTGTTCCTTTAAGACCAGAGTCAAAGTGATACTGGATAAATAAATGGAGACGCTAATTTCAATACTTGATAAACATGTCAAGATTGCCATGTTTCCCTTTAAAGACCTGGGCATCACGATTCTGACAGCATATTTTGATTGAAATGACGTTTTTATCATAAATAGGAAAAAAATCAAATTTTACATTTTTCTAAAACAAATATAATGTGAAACATCGAGTGTAAAAGTTGTATAACATTTTTAAATCACGAATACCGATAACGAGTCATTAAAAATAAATATTAAATGACTGCGCATGTCAAATCAAATGCATTAATGATTGACTGGGGTCTACCTGTCGCCACACCAATAAAGAACCCTGAAAATGGTAGCGAATATGGTCATTAGTGTTGGAGAGTTAAAGCACTTTGGAATATACTACCCGCATATTCAAAGAAATTTACAGTGTTGTTGTTTGTTGTTTGTTGTTAAAAGGAGAATATCGAAATTTACGTAACGTTTGGTTCTTTGTTATAGTAAAATTCAAGAGCTTTGATATACTTTTTAGCGGTGCGAAAGCACCGTCAGAGGTATAATGGGGGTTTTCAATGGCATTCTAGGAATATGACAAACCTATCAGCACAACACTATGCAACACTACGCTAGAAGAAGTAGTCTCTCGTGCATGCCTTTAATTTGATGCCCTAAATAAGAAACAATGTTCAGAATAAAGGCAATTTATTATTTATTTAGGTAATACATACCTATTTTATAAAAATTTCACTAAGTCAACTTTTTATCATCTGTTTTAAAGGTTATAACTCAGTTATAATCGTGCTTCAAGCAGACAATAGAACGTGTATCATGTTGTATCATGTTACTAACAATAGAACAGTCAGTGCTCGTTGAAGGGCATAGTATAGTATATAGAGTGGAATATTGGTGTGGAGTCTTGGTGTGGAGTCTTGGAGTGGAGTGGAGTGAATAATTGGAGTGACCTTGGAGTCAAATTTGGATTGAATATTTTGGAGTCATTTAGTCTAAATGAAGTCTTAATTTCTCTTACAATTAATAACTTTTTAAAACTAATACATTTACATGGGTTACTTCCTTTGCACATACACTTATTTATTTATTAAATAATTCTTTAAAATGCATGTGTCTATTAAGCTACCCAATTTCAACAACTAATTCCAAATCTAATTTTAACTTGGGCACTGTTACTACATGTTCTAAAATAATCTATGTTTGTGGTACAGTTAGTCTGAGAGAGCTCTAAGTTCCCATAAACTTTAATGCTTTTTGTTTTCAGTCTCTGTGGTATGACTGACATATTGGACATATTGGAACCCTGTATATCCCTGACACTGGATGTCAGTGTCCTGACCTAAGATTAGTTGGTCACTCGGGACTAGTTTATGTCAGGCCAAAGGGTCATAATGCTTCAATAATGGGGTTAATGTTTGGGTATCCAAGTTCATTTATGTTGTTTTTAGATGGTCTGTCCCTCACATTAAGGTTAGCACATGTCTCATGGGACAATGCAGCTGTACTGAGTATGTTAGGAACTGTGCACCTTGTGAGGGTCATTCAAAAATATTAAATTGATAATTATCAAAAATATTAAATTGATAATTATCCAAAATAGTCACTCCAAATCTGACTCCAAGGTCACTCCAAAATGTGACTCCAAGGTCACTCCAATTATTCACTCCACTCCACTCCAAGACTCCACACCAAGACTCCACTCTGTATAACATACTATGCCTCGCTGAAGAGCTTGCTCAGAAAGAAATCTACGGAAGCTAATTCGGGCCATATGAGTTAGCTAAAATATGTTTAAATATGAAATTGGTAATGAATATCAATCATCTGAAACATCACTGAATGTAAAAAACAAACCATGGAAGTTACATTTACAGCACTTCCATTTCCCATCCATTCCAACACTTACAAAAAGCACCGCCCATCAGTGCCTTCAGCACTTTGATTTTGTATGGGTTCAAATTTGTAAATAAATAACTGACCTATTTTTTGGACAGGCTGTGTGGCTTAGATATAGTACACTGTAAATAACTGACCTTTTTTTTGAACAGACTATGTGACTGCGGCGAAGTGGAACTAGTACATGTAGCATCGCAATACAGTAATCCACTGCATGACTTGTAAATACTATTCGTCCTAAAATGGGGTCACTAAACGCAAAGTTTTTCATATTTACATGGTAAACTTGAATTATCATTACAATGTATGGACGATTATTGCATACGCATTTACAAGTAAAGTCATATTGGGTGTGTGGTGCATTTTTTCTGTTCATGTCAAGGAACAATCTCTTTCCAGAGTACACTCGTACCACATATATGTGAGTGAATGGAACGATAACTCTGCGTGGAGATTGGTCAAGGAAAGTATCAATCTCTCCCAAAGGCATTACATTGACCTCTGTCAACGTCTAAGAAAGTAGTCTGCGATCACATGATAATTTGTCACATCACCATAGCTAAAATATAAAAATAGCAACAGAACTTCAACACTGTGACACCACCAACTATCGGCTGTTGATTGACATGTAAACAATCGAAAGAAACACGACTTATTGCTCTCAAAGGATCACCTTTATCAGTATTTATTATTATCTACATTTTGATATATAGTATAGGTTAGTACTTTAATTTAAGTAGTTTGTTAAGATCAATGTGATATTGGAAAGTGCTGGTAAGCAAATCGCTTTACTGTTACGCTATGGGGACGATTTGGTGGTGCCTATTTTAAAGTTTTGACGGCGGAGTGATATGCCAAAGTACAAACCTTTATTCTACCGCAATATAATCCTGAGCATAATTTACTGTATATTTAAAACATTCAAACCGAAAATTGTTTTCTTTGTAATAAAAGCATTTCATATGAAGTTAACTCAGAAAATATGAGTGTCATCAAGAAATTTTGCATTTCCATTGTTTTTCATCGTTTGCCAAGATTCTTGGTATTCGTGAGACGTTGACAGAGATGTATGTATATGCAAGGAACGACAACTCTGGGTAGAGATTGGGAAAGTATGTCACGTGATGTAAAAGTAATGACAATATGTTTGTTTCAAATAAATGTTTTTGGTGAAAATTAAATGTTACAACCTGTTTTATTCTCTCTAATTTAAAAATGTGTATGCAATAAAAAGCTTATTAGATTTATATTGGGATAATATCATGAATATGCACTCGTTCTTTTTCGCATAAATATTGCGCTCCTAAAGTCAAAGAAATCGTGCATATGTAATAGATAGAGTCTGGTCTCAGCGAGTTGGCTTATTTAAACACCGAGATGTCGAGGTGTTTAAATAACCAACGAGCTGAGACAGACTCTTATCTTTTTTGTAGCATGATGTACTTAGTAACACTGTGACGTCATAGTGACCGTACTCTAAATTCCAATATCCGGTAGTTGTAGTACGGCATAGCCACGCCCCTTTAGTTGATTTAATCCTCTGCATTCATCAAAGGAAATGTCACCATACTCTATTTGTTTTTTGTAGCATGGTCACAGACAATTCTCTTTGTTCAGACACAGGTGTAAATCGTTTAATTGAAATTGTAGCATGGTCGGTGACATTTCCTTTGATGAATGCAGAGCATTAAATCGTTTAATTTAGGGTAACTAAAGGGGCGTGGCTATGCCGTTCTACAACTACCGGATATTGGAATTTAGAGTACGGTCACTATGACGTGAC
Source organism: Cyrtodaria siliqua (assembly GCA_037043455.1). Classification (NCBI taxonomy): domain Eukaryota; kingdom Metazoa; phylum Mollusca; class Bivalvia; order Adapedonta; family Hiatellidae; genus Cyrtodaria; species Cyrtodaria siliqua. The sequence goes on from JAWPHD010009994.1 coordinate 95,354, forward strand.
AGTGTTACTAATTACACCATGCTACAAAAAAGATAGAGTCTGGTCTCAGCGAGTTGGCTTATTAGCCGACTCCCATCTCGGTGTTTAAATAAGCCAACTCGCTGAGACCAGACTCTATCTATTACATAAGACCTGTCAGAATAACTGTGAGAATAACAGTGAGAATAACAGTTAGAATAACTGAAATAGAGCTGAAATGGACATGCTACAAAACAAATAGAGTATGGTTTCATCTCGTTGGTTAATTTAAACACCTCGATGGGCTACGCCCATCTCGATGTTTAAATGAACCAACTCAATGAAACCATACTCTATCTATTACGTAGCATGTCCTTTTCAGCTCTATTTCAGTTATTCTAACTGTTATTCTCACTGTTATTCTCACAGTTATTCTGACAGGTCTTATTTTCAATTAAACGATTTACACCTGTGTCTGAACAAAGATAATTGTCTGTGACCATGCTACAAATCCCAATACAATAACTATACACGCAAACTAGAAATGTGTCCATGAAACACGAGTGCCCCCACTGAAAACAATCCACAGAAATGTGTTAAAAGCAGTGATTCAGTGAAACATTCATGAAAAGTATTTCGCTATTTTATAAAAAACATCCGGAGTTACCAAAGTTGTAGCTGCATAAGATTGTGTTTTTGTAGCAGTAACAAAATAGCGTGGTCATATTGAAATAATGACCAAAAAGCTGCAATAATTTGTGCACATGTTTATCGTATTTTAATATGAAGAAAACGCGACTATAACTCCGGTAATACAAGTCCGACTTTGACGCGGCATCAATATGCACATCTTGGCATCACATCTAAGCATCTTCTTAAGTTTCGAAATAATCGGTTGAAAACTGTGGGAGGAGGTTAACCACACAAACTTTTCGGGACGGACGGGCGGGACGGATGGACTGGCGGGCGGACGGGCGGCCTACCGGCTGGAAGGACGGACGGACAGACAGACGAAAATGGCTAACGCTATTTGTTCCATCACCATTCGGTGTGGGGACATAACACATGTGTATCCAGTGATGCAGTTAAACTACCTGACTGCTTAATATAGTAATTGCGATATAAAACAGGAGGCCCAATTCAGTGAGTCTGACTATGGTTTATTTCTTATATAGAAATATTGTCAATATGGTGAAATAGCTCCAGATAAACAGGACCTTTGCACCTGCAAGAAATGAAAATCCGAAATAATGGGATTAGTCGTTGGGTGGGAAAACTGCTGTCAACTAAAAAAAAAAAAAAAAAAAAAAAAAAAAAAGTCGGCGCGGCACAATGGGAAGCACGTAAGTGATTGATGGTCATGAAGTGAAATAAGTTTAATAGCAAAATGTAAGGTAGAGAGTAGAGCAATGTAACGTTTTCTATCGGTATTCCGATAAAAGTTGACACGGCAGTGTGGAATTTGAACAAAACAAGTTAGCGCCTTCCATTAGGCAAGGTATTCAAAGGGCCAAGAGACCCACGAGGGCCTGAATCGATATACTGGCAAAGTGTACTCTGTTAGATGATGTTACATGCAAAATATCAAAGCTCTAACCTTGTGGTTTCAAAATTATTTTTTTTAAATGTATTCCTAATATTTCTATGCAAAACTTTTGACCCCCCGGTGAGGGGCTTACTCTGACCCCCAGGGTCACCATTTGTACAACTTGGTAAAGGATCACTATATGATGTTACATGCAAAACATCAAAGCTTTAGCCCTTGTGGTTTTAGAGAAGAAGATCCGGGCACCTTGAAAAATCACGTGACTAGGAAATCACGGCGATAGGGTTTCAGTAGCGGTTTCCGTGTACAATTAACGCACTTTACAATTAACGCACTTTGCAAAAAAACAGAATAATTTATTTGCAATTTCAGCATTTCTATTCCTTTCTTCATATTTTCCGGTCACGACTGAAGTACAGCGTAACAAATCACCTAACGATATACCATTTATAAACAATTACACTCTATAAACAAATCTACTAGTTTTACTTCGGCAGTGTCAGACAAATTTAACTGATCAGCATTAACACTGTAGGCTTTCATAATTTCCGTATCGCTTTCAACTCGAGTTTTGATAGGCTTACACAGACACACCTCCTACGAAGCATCTTAAACGGCTGTGGCCGAAAAACAACACGCTCTTCTCTGAGGACACTGACCCGTGCACGTCGGGGGGACGGCACTACAACACTGATTGGATAATCCCTTGTCAAGTTACCAGTCAGTGTTGTTGACCAAGATCGGTGTCGTCTCCGTTGTCCCGCCCCGCCATGGAACATCGCCAGGAACAACCATCGAGGTGAAGAAGTTAGCTGAGCGTCGGCAGTCTGGATGTGGAATCCCCCGAATGTTTGGTGTGGTATATGTGGGCTATGTAAATATGGAATGTGTGGTCGACGACTCAGCAGCTCAACGGATCCAACGTGGGGAAGCGTGAGGAGGTATATGGAGCAACGGAGTCAGCAACCTGTGTGCCTATAGAACTTGAGGCCTCCGGGGACGCAGGTTGCAGAGGTGGGATGGCCCAAAGACAGGACCCCGGCCCAGTAGCGGATGTAGAGCAGCACCACCTAGCGGATTTAGGACCAGCACCACTCCAGACAGCACTTCAACGCCGCAGCGACAACAACATAGAGCGAGAGCGACAACCATCAACACATCAACAATAGAATCGACGCAGACACCACATCACACAGATACAACCTACACACCACATCGATGAAAAGTGCAGACATAATGCCGAGTCAACGTGGGATTCTTCACGGGGGCTCATATGGTAGAGG